>CAUYQU010013831.1:0-28833 GCA_963574635.1 Cheracebus regulus | reverse complement strand
GGGAGCTACAATCCTGAGCTGCTGCTACGCGGCCATCTTGGATCTCTCTCCGCCCGGTGATGAAGTTTTTCTGTTTCTTAGTTTTCCTTTGGCGGACGCCCCTTCCCCACAGAGCCGGACCTTCCCGGGTTCGCTGTGTTTCTCAGTCTGCAGCGCTTCCAGTTGCTGTTTTCCTTGTGGGGATGGGACCAGCCGAGCCTGTCCGTCCCGTACACTCCACACCGGGAAGCGCCGCGCTGGAGCGCCGGCAAAATAGCCGCGCCGGCCAAACGAGTCGCGCTGGCGACCCGTGTGGCTCCTCTGCCGGGAATCTCCCGGTCTGTGGGCTACAAAAATTGGTCGCAAAGTGCGGCGTCCACTCGTTCTCTGCGCTTTCACTGGGAGCTACATTCCTGAGCTGTTGCTAATCGGCCATCTTGGATCTCTCCCCCTCTAATTTTTGTATTTTTAGTAGAGACGGGGTTTCGCCATGTTGGCCAGGCTGGTCTTGAACTCCTGACCTCAGGTGATCCGCCCACCTTGGCCTCCCAAATTGCTAGGATTACAGGCATGAGCCACTGCGCCTGGCCAAAGGGTTGTATTTTTAAAATGAGAAACATATCTCATTGTAATGTTTAGTGCATCTAGTAAGAAGATGACAGGGAATTTTTCTTTCTGTCACTGTCCCATAAAGAAATACTCCTGGCTGGGTGCAGTGGCTCACACCTGTAATCCCAGCACTTTGGGAGACTGAGGTGGGCTGGATCACCTGCGGTCAGGAGTTTAAGACCAGCCTAGCCAAGATGGCAACACCCTGCATCTACTAAAAGTACAAAAATTAGCTGGGCGTAGGGGTGAACGCCTATAATTCCAGCTACCTACTTGGGAGGCTGAAGCAGGAGAATTGCTTGAACCTGGGAGGTGGAGGTTGCAGTTGGCTGAGATTTTGCCACTGCACTCCAGCCTGGGCAAGAAGAGTGAGACTCTGTCTTAAAAAAAAAAAAAAAAAAAAAAAAGAAGAAAAAAGAAAAGAAATACTCCTGCAAGTGATTAAGGCCAAACAGGAATCATTTGCTGAGGCTCGGGTACCGGTTTTCAGTTATTAGCTTCTTGCCATGAAGCTGAGGAGGGTAGATTTGATCCAGTCTTGCCTTGGGGAGGAAAGGTTCTGCCATTCAACATCACATTACATGTCCATTAGGCGAAGAAAGCGTGATGAGGACCGGCATGACATCAACAAGATGAAGGGTTATACTCTGCTGTCGGAGGGCATTGATGAGATGGTGGGCATCATCTATAAGCCCAAAACTAAGGAGACTAGGGAGACCTATGAGGTGCTACTCAGCTTCATCCAGGCTGCTCTTGGGGACCAGGTGAGTGTGATACTGTGAAATATATATTCATTCTTTATTTCATTTCCTGGCATACAGCTTCTAAAATCCTTGGAATCTTTAAAGGGGTAATGTCTTTTGTATGCTGATGAGTTGACTGATGGCTGACAGCCCTTAGGTAGCTTCAGAATGGAGGCTGGTCATTTAATCAATCATGCCTACGTAATGAAGCCTCCATAAAGACCCCAAAAGGACTAGGTTTAGAGAGTTTGTGGACAGCTGCACACGTGGAGGTTTCTGGAGGGTGATGTGCCTGAGAGGGCCTGGCAGACCACACCCCTTCCCATATGCCTGCCTTGTGCACCTCTTCCATCTGTTGTCTGTTGGTAGGCATCCTTTGTAATATGCCTTATAGTAAAAATAAGTGTTTTCCTGATCTGTTCTAGCAAATTAGTTGAACCCAAAAAGGGGATCATGGAAACCTCAATTTAGAGCTGTTCAGTGAGAAGCACACGTCAAACAACCTGTGCTTGTGATTGGCATCATAAAGTGGGAGGCAGGCTTGTGGGACTGAGTCCTCAACCTGTGGGATCTGATGCTTTCTAGGTAATTAGTGTCGGAACTGAATTGAATTTGAGGACACCCAGCTTGTGTCCACTGCACTATTTTTGGATTGGTTGCTGGTGGGGAGGAATCGTCACAGAAGCCTTCTGTGTTAATTGTTGTGAGAGTATAGAAAAAACTGGGTTTGCTTTATTTCTGTATTCTCAGAGTGAGGCGGCCAGAGGGTGAGACCATGTGTTAGAAAGGGAGAGGGTCACAGCGGGGAGACACCAGATGAACCTTGTCTCTGGATCCCCATGTGGGCCGTGCTGGTTTGCAGAAGTGGCTTATATTTACTGAGCACTTGATTTGTGTGGAACAGCGCATGTCTTCTTTTTTCCCCCCTCACATAACTCCGTGAATAGGTGCTATTAACAGCCATTTTCTGTTTTACAGAAGAGAGATGTGAGGCAAGAATAGTTAAATAATTTTCCTAAGTCACAGAAGTAGTATTTGTCAGAGCCAAGATATGATCCAGGTAGTTTATCTCTAGAATTTGTGTTCCTAACCATTACACATCTGTGTGTGATTAGATTGGGGACCATTATGAGCCTGAGAAACTCTGGTGAGGTGGGTGCTAGAGGAAGTGAGGACAAAGATTTACAAAAGTGTGGCAGGCTAGAGGAGGTCTGCCAAGTGACTGCCACCTGGAGACGTGGCAAGCTGTTGTGGAAGCTGTGTCCTGTTTCTTGAGGCCATCTAGCTAATCTTTTTAAAAACAGACGAGTCTTTCTTTAGTTGTGGCATTTTAAATCAGCATTAATGAAAAAGATCAGAGCCTAGTATGAGGCAGGTTTTGAAGAGGTGTGGGCTCTTCACATCCTACCGCCACATAAACCTGGTTGGTGATGTTCTGCCTGTCATTGTGCTCAATATTTGTTGGTTGTTTCTTGCCACCAGCCACGTGATATCCTTTGTGGGGCAGCTGATGAAGTTCTAGCTGTTTTAAAGAATGAAAAGCTACGGGACAAGGAAAGACGAAAGGAGATTGACCTGCTGCTGGGTCAAACAGACGATACCAGATACCATGTGCTAGTGAACCTGGGCAAAAAGATCACAGACTATGGTGGAGACAAGGAAATCCAAAATATGGGTAAGTAAGCTCTTTATGTCCTAATCATATTAAGTGGTTGTTGACCCCTAAACATGCATCTTCCAGCATTATTCATTTAAAAACCACAGTGTCAGTGAGTTCCCATAATCAGTTTTGTGTTTTTTGAGGAGTTATAATTGGTGGACACCAGAATTCCTAGATTCTAGCAGCTATTCCTTACTCTGAGACCCATTATTGTGTAGAATAAGTGAGAAAATGTGAGCAGAGCCTTGGGGGCTCAACTGGTTGAGCAAGCAGGGCTGGGCTGACCCCAAGGCTGGCGGGTTGGAGGAGGTCTTGGCAGTGGCAGCATAGGTGGCTCTCTCATATTGATCATCTGAGTGTCTGTGTGTATCCTTAGCCCTTAGATCTTTCTTGAGAGGTAGTTGGGGAGGACATTGGCTCCAGAGTCCCTTGTTTTACTAGCCATTCATTGCCCTCTTTTTCTAATCCTTCATTGTTTCAGATGATAACATTGATGAGACATACGGTGTGAATGTGCAGTTTGAGTCAGATGAGGAGGTGAGTGATAAAGCAAATGGACCCAGTCTGTTCTTGTTTTTGAAGTTGTTTAAGGTAAAGGGACCCCTTCTAGTGTAAAGAAGCTCCCTAATCTAAACCAGATAAACTTCATAATGATGTATGGGTTTAAGACTTAGGCATTATATGTTCTTTTGCTTAAAAAAAAAAATGCAGTTATCGTTTAACTTTTCTATAGCAAATTGAAGCTAATAAATATAAAGTAATATAATTATTTAAAATATACCAAGTGGATCAACAAAAAGAAAGACAAAAGGTAAAGTATAGTGAATACTTTCATTGAGAACGTATCAGAGTGCTCTATTTTACTGCATGTTAACCTTATTGCCATAATTCCCATTTTTCAGTACTGTGTCCCACTGTTTCAAAAGATTGCACATTTGCCCTAGGGCATGGACACAGTTCATGCATGTTTTGATTTGTTTTGTTTTTTTTGAGATGGAGTCTTGCACTGTCGCTTGGGCTGGAGTGCAATGGCATGACCCTGCTCACTGCAATCTCCACCTCCCAGGTTCAAGTGATTCTCCTACCTCAGCCTCCCGAGCAGCTGGGATTACAAGTGCCCACCACTACGCCGGGCTAATTTTTGTATTTTTAGTAGAGATGTGGTTTCACTATTTTGGCCAGGCTGGTCTCAAACTCCTGACCTTATGATCCATCTGCCTCGGCCTCCCAAAGTGCTGGGATTACAGGCGTGAGCCACCACTCCCAGCCCATACATGGTTGTTTAAGTCACTAGGGTTAGTGCTTACCATCTAATAGAATTTCTTGAATATAACTAAATAGGAATAAGTAGGGTGCTTTGAAAAAATTACGGAGTGCCTTAGAGTTCTCAGTAGATTTGGCTCCTGAAAGAGAAAATAAGCCTGGAATATATACCAGGGCTGGAAGAAGGGGTCGCATAGGGAGGGTCAGAGGAAAGCACTGGACTAGGAGCCAAGACTTCTGAATATTAGTCCTGTATCTCGGCAGGTCATCTTGCCTCAGTTTCTCCTTCTGTAAAATGAGGTGATTTCAATAGGTGATTGCTAGGCCTCTTCCTACAGTATAGTTAATAGGATTTGATGATTTTAAGTAGCACCGAACTGCTTTGCATTTAGCAGTTCATTCACGTAACAGCGCTCATTATTGAAGTACCTGCTTTGACTGACACTGTGCCAAATATGCCTACTGTGCAGTGTATCAGTGAATAGAGTGGTAAGTGGGCTAAATGTGGTCTCTTCATTCCTAGTCACCATCTGCTTTCCCAGGCATGCCTCTGTATAGCTCTTCTCTCTTGTTAGCTATTTGCTGGTTTTGAGTGTTGATTGTGTGTGTATCAGAGAGAGGCTATGATCCAGTTGATTGCCATTGTAGCAGCCTAAGGTAAGAAATAGAAAGTAGATGCATCTAATAAGTCTGTGCCAAGCAGCCATTCTATTGCAAGTCCACTGAAATAAGGCTGACCTTGGTTCCAGTTGGCTCTTGGTTTCACCCCAAAGCCGTTTCTCTAACTATCAAGCTAATTTAGGGTGACTTGAAGGAGAGGTTCTGTGGTGATGCAGAATCAGCTCCAGATCATGGTTGAGTTGGGGCCATTTCCACAGGAAGGTGATGAAGATGTGTACGGGGAGGTTCGAGAGGAGGCATCTGATGATGACATGGAAGGGGACGAGGCTGTTGTACGCTGCACCCTCTCGGCTAATGTAAGTTCAGTTTGCTCTTTCTCATTGCTGCAAGGCCAGGTTACTTCTGAGTGTTAGTACTTCTGCCTCATGCTTAGGTCCTGTTACATTTATTGAGCCACCTTTTTGCTAGAGCGACGTGTAATAAACACTTAATGTCTAGAGTTTCTTAAGATTTCGGCTGGTTTTCTTCCTTCCCAAAGATGTATGTTGATAAAATCTTGGTCTGGTGTGCTTCTGAACTCAATATTCCAGAGTGTTTCCCTCTGGAAAGTCCTCACAAGACGGTGGACTTGTAGGGTGGCAAGTAGAACTTGGATGCAGGGTGGTGGGAAATTGATCGAGGCTGGCAGAGACCTAGTGAGCTAAATGCCTGCTTACTTATATAGCTTGTAGCCTCAGGTGAACTGATGAGTTCTAAGAAGAAGGATTTGCACCCTCGGGATATTGATGCATTTTGGCTGCAGCGGCAGCTCAGTCGTTTCTATGATGATGCCATTGTGTCGCAGAAGAAGGCAGATGAAGTACTGGAGATTTTGAAGGTATGGCCAAGATAACAATAGTTATATGTTTAGTGTGTCTTAGCACATGGGGACAGCGTATGAAGTGGCAGATGGCTTTGTCCTTAATCTTGGTGTTACCTTCTCTCTGCAGACGGCCAGTGACGATCGGGAGTGTGAGAACCAGCTGGTACTGCTGCTTGGTTTCAACACCTTTGATTTCATTAAAGTGTTGCGGCAGCACAGGATGATGAGTGAGTATATGGTGGGCCCTTCCTGCAGAGTAGGTACATATGTGTGCATATGTGAGATAGAGATTCTGTTGTTTTCACAGCTTTTGTGCTTGTTTCTTTTATTTTTCTTCTTTCTACCCTAAGGATGAAGGTTGATTTTTGCCTCATTTCCTCCTCCTCACTATTCCTTTCTTCCTTTTGTTGTGGATAGTTTTATACTGTACCTTGCTGGCCAGTGCACAAAGTGAAGCTGAAAAGGAAAGGATCATGGGAAAGATGGAAGCTGACCCAGAGCTCTCTAAGTTCCTCTACCAACTTCACGAAACAGAGAAGGAGGATCTGATCCGGGTAAGGATTGGGTTGGTTCATCTGTCTGATTTCTGAGCTAACAGTGGCTAGAAGATTGCAGCATGAAGCTAATTATTCATATTAAAAGTGGAAGTTGAAAAAGTAATTTTTCTAAATTATTTGGGGTTTATCATTACATATAGGTTAGACCCAGCACATCCACATTGGTTTGGTTGTGAGACCAGTGACTTGCTGCTGTCTTTCACCAGCATCATGGGGACCTTTATTGTTTATGTACACAGTAAATACGTGGTGTTTACTAAAATAGAGTAACAGAATACATGTGCTTGCTTAACAGAACCCACATTTCTACCCCTCAGGGGTAGCGCTCGGTACTTAATTATGGAATGTCTATTTCTGGCATCCCTGTACTGCTCATTGTCCCTTTAAATGTGTTTGTTTGCTTTGATCATTCTGGTGGTCCCCAGGTGAAGTGTTGTCTTTCTGTTTGGAGACTTACTAGTCAGCACCTGTGACTCAAGTATGGCTAAGCAGGGACAGAAAAGGACAAGAATCTATAATACTGATGAATTGTTTCTCTGATTTTTATCTTTCTCCACTACAGGAGGAAAGGTCGCGGAGAGAGCGAGTGAGACAGTCTCGAATGGACACAGATCTGGAAACCATGGATCTTGACCAGGGCGGAGAGGTAGGATCCAGGGTGATTAATTTCCCAGGCCTTGATGGATGGAAAACTCGCTTGCTCAGCTTGCTCACCTCCTTTGCATTTTTGTCTTTCACATTCCTAGGCACTGGCTCCACGACAGGTTCTGGACTTGGAGGACCTGGTTTTTACCCAAGGGAGCCACTTTATGGCCAATAAACGCTGTCAGCTTCCTGATGGATCCTTCCGTCGCCAGCGTAAGGGCTATGAAGAGGTGCATGTGCCTGCTCTGAAGCCCAAGCCCTTTGGCTCAGAAGAAGTAAGTGAATTGCTTTCCTCATTTCACCTCCTGGTTTGTATTTCAACCATTGACCAGAATGTAGCATTGTCTCTTATATAGTTTATTTCAAGACTGAAAGCTGCAACAGAATTTTCCCATTCTGATTTTGAGCCTGGGGGACAAGATTGATATCTGGACTGACCTTTAGTGGAGAGTTATGCAAAGAGATTGCCAGGGAACAAAATCCTGGCAATCCCACAAAAACGTCTGCTCAAGGATGCTGCCAACATGATATCAATGTCACTTCTTTCCTTCTAGCAACTGCTTCCAGTGGAAAAGCTGCCAAAGTATGCCCAGGCTGGGTTTGAGGGCTTCAAAACACTGAATCGGATCCAGAGTAAGCTCTACCGTGCTGCCCTTGAGACAGATGAGAATCTGCTGCTGTGTGCTCCTACTGTAAGTGCTACCCTGCCTACTTTTTTTCTTGTAGAATATGGTTTGGAGTTTCTGTAGTAAAATTTTTTTTTAATCTCCACCCCTACCCGCTAATTCTCTATGCTTTGGTGGAAGAGAAGTTAAATGGTAGGATAAAGTGCCCAGGACAAGCTCTATTCTCTGTTTGGGAA
Source organism: Cheracebus regulus (assembly GCA_963574635.1). Lineage (NCBI taxonomy): Eukaryota > Metazoa > Chordata > Mammalia > Primates > Pitheciidae > Cheracebus > Cheracebus regulus. The sequence continues at coordinate 21,032 of CAUYQU010013831.1, read as the reverse complement.
GTATGCCCATGGAAGTTACGGCAGTGAGAATAACCAAGTGAATAGGCGTTCTCATCCCTGACCTCTTCCGTAGGGTGCCGGGAAGACCAACGTGGCCCTGATGTGCATGCTTCGAGAGATCGGGAAACACATAAACATGGACGGCACCATCAATGTGGATGACTTCAAGATTATCTACATTGCCCCCATGCGCTCCTTGGTGCAGGAGATGGTCGGCAGCTTTGGAAAGGTAAGAGAGTAGAGCTTTCCTGTAGAGGATACTGGGCGCAGCTATCAAAGTCTTGTGAACAGGCCTCGACCTCACTGCTGCTTCTATTAGGGAATCTGGAATGCCTCCTGAGATTGTTTTTATTTTTATTTTTCTCCCCCCATTTCCAAGGTGGAACTTAACCCAGGTACAGAGATTCTGAAGTAAAAATGTTCTGAGCCATCTCTTACAAGGATTGGTGTCTTTCTTTCATCCTCCCCATGACAGTTTTCTGTAGTTGGTGTCATTTGTGTTATTGAAGTATTTATGAAACATTTCATGGATGTGGATGATAATAGACCTAGTGGTGTTAATCCAGGTCTTGTTATCTACAAGTTTCCATTTCTTTCTCTTGTGTACAGCGTTCCCAGTGATCTTTTTTTTTTCTTTTTAAGACAGGGTCTCACTGTTGCCCAAGCTGGAGTGCAGTGGCGCAATCGTGGCTCACTGCAGCCTTTACCTCCCAGGCTCAAGTGGTCCTCTCACTTCAGCCTCCCTACTAGCTGGGATTATAAACATGTACTAACACATTGGCTAATTTTTATATTTTTATGGAGAGACAAGACTTCACCATGTTCCCCAGGATGGTCTAGAACTCCTGGGCTCAGGCATTCTGCCTGCATTGGCCTCTGAAAGTGCTGATATTACAGGTGTGAGCCACCGTGTCTGGCCCTCAGAGATCTTTTGTCCACTTTATTTGCCTGAGTTAAATTTGGATGTGTTTGAGGAAGGTATGCTCATAAGATCTGATTTGCCTTGTATTCATTCACCTAATGGGTTGATACCTGCTCCCAATGCCCTACACTCCAACTGCCCAAACAGAAAGCGTGGTGTCCAGGCCCCTTCAAGCACTCCTGCCTGATGTAGTTTTCCTCCCATAGCGCTTGGCCACTTACGGCATCACTGTTGCTGAACTGACAGGAGACCACCAGCTGTGCAAGGAAGAGATCAGCGCCACTCAGATCATCGTCTGCACCCCCGAGAAGTGGGACATAATCACCCGCAAGGGTGGTGAGCGCACCTACACCCAGCTGGTGCGCCTCATCATTCTGGTGAGTCAGGAGCACTCATAGAACATAGAAGCCAGTTGTAGTCAAATAGGGTTTGCTGAGTTTTCATTCGAAATGTTTCTTTGGTGCCTTTTCTATAGGCAGTAAGCTTTGTAATGATAGCTGTTGTTGGCTTGTGTTTGCCATGTTATTCTTTACATATTTTTTTTATGTCTGAAATATTTTACTACACTTGATCTTAGCCAAAAGGCCAAGAAGTAGTGTCTGAAATATTTTGAAACAAACATAAACAGATAGAAAAAAACCCATCATATCCAGCATCATGAAGGGCTTTATTGATAAAAGAATCCATTCTCTAAGGGGAGGAGTGAAGAATCAGGATATTGTATTTTATATACACAGAAGCTTCCGGAGATTAGTGACTAAGTCTGAGTGTAGCTTAAGTTGTCTGGGAAAGCAAGAAAGGAGCTTCACATGTTGGTTTTTAGTGTTCTGGAGCAGGGGTCGACAGTCTGTGGCTACTGGTTTTGTTCTGTTTGAACATAGTTATACCCATTTGTTTATGTATTGTTTACAGCTGTTTTTGTATTGCATTATCAGAACTGAATATTTGCAGTAGGGGCTGCATGGCCCAAAGCCTAAAATACTGAATATCTGGCTTTTTTTTTTTAGATGGAGTTTCGCTCTTGTTGCCCTGGCTGGAGTGCAATGGTGCGATCTCAGCTTATTGCAGCCTCCACCTCCTGGGTGATTCTCCTGCCTTAGCCTCCCAAATAGCTGGGATTACAGGTGCCCGCCACCATGCCCAGCTCATTTTTTGTATTTTTAGTAGAGATGGGGTTTTGTCATGTTGGTCAGGCTGGTCTCAAACTCCTGGCCTCAGTTGATCCACCCATCTCAGCCTCCCTAAGTGCTGAGATTACAGGTGTGAACCACTGTGTCCAGCTTTTTTTTCTTTTGAGACAGAACTAAACTATCTGGCTTTAAAAAAAATCGTTTGCTGGCCCCTACTATAGAGCTTTGCTACTCGAAGCCTGGTTCATGGTGGAGGTTGTAGCAGCGGTAGCATGGAATAGGAGCTTGTTAGAAATGCAGGATTTGTGGCCTTACCCCAGACCTGCTGAATACAATCTACATTTTAACAACATCCCCTGGCTTTGGTATACTTAATAAAATTTGAGAAGCACTGCTTTAGACTATGTGAACTCATCATTTGATGCATGATAGCTTTTGTTCTTGGGAACTATAACTGCCAGAGGTGAAGCTTCTGATTTGATCAAATCATATTTATATCCTTTTTCATGAAGAAGTTTATCTTAAAGTAAAAGAATAAACTCATTTACCTGAGTTTTAGAATTTCTTGTTATAAAGTATTTCACTGAACTCTACCAAAACAACTCATGGTCAGAGTCTGTTACTTTCTGGAGTATTTCATGGTAAATATTGTCTCCGTCCTTTGAGTGTCTCTGGCTTGGGATCCCTTGTCTTTTTTCTTAGGCATATTAGGTTATATGCCTACAGTATGAGACAATTCCAGGAAAATTGGTGTTGTATCTCTAGTGCTAGAGGTAATTGGTGTCCTCCAATTCCGTAGGATGAGATCCATCTTCTCCACGATGATAGAGGTCCTGTCTTAGAAGCGTTGGTGGCCAGGGCCATCCGAAACATTGAGATGACCCAAGAGGATGTCCGACTCATTGGTCTCAGCGCCACCCTTCCCAACTATGAAGATGTGGCCACCTTTTTACGTGTTGATCCTGCCAAGGGTCTCTTCTACTTTGACAACAGGTATAAGAAAAGACTGGGAGAAGTTCTGCCAAGGTGACCATCCTGCTCTCCTTTCCCTTTTCCAAGGGGAATCGAAAAAGAGGAACCTTGCTTTTGGGACAATGAAAAGGACTGTTTATTCCCTCAGTATTTTCTGCCAGAAGCCTCATTTGTCTAACTGTTTAACTTCTAGCTTCCGTCCAGTGCCTCTAGAACAGACATATGTGGGCATCACAGAGAAAAAAGCTATCAAGCGTTTCCAGATCATGAATGAAATAGTCTATGAGAAAATCATGGAACATGCTGGAAAAAATCAGGTTTGCCCATGGTTTGTTGTTATGCTTGAATTCTGTTCTTTTGATGTTTGTTTTACCAATAATTTGGCAAGGTTGACAGAAATTAAAAAAGAGAAGACACAACATAAATCACTAATATCAGTTATGAAATGAGATATTACTATAGAACCTATAGCCATTGAAAGGATAATAGGGGAATACTCTAAGTTATTTTATGCTCATTACTTAAAAAATTCAGAAGAAATGGACCAGTTCTCCAACAACTACTAGTTAACCACCAAAACTCAGTGCAGATGAAATAGATAACCTGAAGAGTCCCACAGCCATTAGAGAGGTTGGATTGAGAATTAACACCCCCATAACCTCCACAAGCAACCCCCAGTCCCAGATAATCGTTCTGTTTGTTCGCGTTATCCAGGGTCCTTACATAAAAGACTTGGGGTAGCTTACACTGAAAATACAAGACAATAAAAGTAAGAGGAAAACAAAAAACTAGTGAAGAGGGCATCTTACTAGACAGTGTGATAGAATTTTCAAACTGAAGGTTGAGTTGAGCAATGTTAACGAAGACAAACAATAAGGAAAAGTGACTGGTTTTGTATTTTTGTCTGATGAAAAGAAGCACATGAATTTATATGAAAGACAGATCTTTTCTTGGCACTAATGGTGTAGGAAATGAAGGAAGACTTCATTTCCTACACCATTGTAAGACTTATTTCCTAAGTCCTTTCATAAATAGTATAATGTTTTAGCTGTTATTTTGCAGACACATTTTCATTCATCTTTGACTCATAAGTTTAGAGCTTAGGTGCTTGAACATAAATTCTGAGTTGAGAGGTCTGAATTTGCATAGTCTGTTTAAACTTGCTATTCAAGATAAGGTGTTGGAGTTAGTTTAATTTCCCAGCTCCAGGACTGTGAACTTGGTGGCTGCATTCCCTTAAGAGTCTTTCCAGCCCTGTTTAGGCTTCCCCTGAGCCTGCACACATTCCTGCCCTTGCTCCTCTCTAGGACCTTGGCTTCTGGTGGTGATGGTGCAACCTCTGCTTACTGCCACAGATGCCCTGGGGCTGTATCTTGTGACCGTGGTCAACTGTGGCTTCTCCTCAGGTGCTGGTGTTTGTCCACTCCCGGAAAGAGACTGGAAAGACGGCCAGGGCCATCCGGGACATGTGCCTAGAGAAGGACACTCTGGGTCTGTTTCTGAGGGAGGGCTCAGCCTCCACCGAAGTCCTGCGAACAGAAGCTGAGCAGTGCAAGGTGAGGAGGGGCCGGCTGGGTTTCTTCATTCCTACCAGCAGCTGTGTCCATCAGAGGCCCCAGATAGCTCCTCTAGGACTGCACTGTGATGCTGTTGTTGACCATGGGTTAAGGTTGATTGTCTGGATGTGGTTATGTGGATTAGTTAAGGGGCAGGGTCTCACAGGAGGAGATTTCCTTAGTCCTTGGTAAGTCCTAAAGGAAGGCTCACCTCATCCCCTGTGCTTTCTTCCACAGAACCTAGAGCTGAAGGATCTTCTGCCTTATGGCTTTGCTATTCATCACGCAGGCATGACCAGGGTTGACCGAACACTTGTGGAGGATCTTTTTGCTGATAAACATATTCAGGTGAGGTGGGGGGGCAAAGCTTTTGGAGGAGCAGGTGAAACATACTTCAGAAGACCGGCAATGTGAAAGGTTGTGCCATGTTTGCTCCTGGTACTTTATTGCTTCTGGCCCAGCTAGCCCAGGTCAGAGGGTTGTGGATACAATAAATAGAACCTTATGCCACTCTCCCAACTCTTCCCACCTGCATGAGAGAAGATGAGTGAGTTTAGGACAGTCTGAAGAGCACAGTAAAGCAAGCACTTTGGTGACTTCAGATAGCTTTAAACAGTGTCTCATGGGGGCATGCATGGCCTTGTCGTTCCTTCTTTCCAGATAACCTGTTTTACCTTTTCTAGTAGCTTTAAGGTTGTTTAATACAGGTCTCTGTATTAAACACTTGTGCCTCTGGAACCTTGAAATGTTCATTCCTGAATAGATGAGGAGCTCAAGGAAACCTTTCCTCTTTATTCTGGTGGCACATTAACATGTACTGGGGCCCCCGCTCTTCCCCAGCTAGTCCTAATAGAAGCTCTGAGGCCAACTGCCTAGAGAAGTCAGGATATTAACCCCCTAGTGGTGACATCTGTTTTCCTCATTACCTTGTTTTGCCTCTGTAGGTTTTAGTTTCCACAGCAACTCTAGCTTGGGGTGTGAATCTCCCTGCACATACAGTCATCATCAAAGGCACCCAGGTGTACAGTCCAGAGAAGGGGCGTTGGACAGAACTGGGAGCACTGGACATTCTGCAGGTATAGAGCCTTTGAGTTGATTCTCAGTGGGGATCAGTATCCTTGCCTGAAATGCAGGGATGCTGGAAAGCTGGCAGATCAGAGGCCTAGTTCTGTAATGTAGACCCCTGGATCAAAATCAGAGACTCTCTTGCCATAGCATTCTTGGTTTGCTATCGCTGATCTAGATGCTGGGACGTGCCGGACGACCCCAATATGACACCAAAGGCGAAGGCATACTCATCACATCTCATGGGGAGCTGCAGTACTACCTGTCCCTCCTCAATCAACAACTTCCTATTGAAAGCCAGATGGTTTCAAAGCTTCCTGACATGCTCAATGCAGAAATTGTGCTGGGGAATGTCCAGAATGCCAAGGTAGGGGAGGGCTCTGCCTGAGGCACTTTGTGCCTTCCCCACAGACACCAAGGCACCAGGAGTGAGTCAGTCCCTATTGTGCTATGGGCCAGCAGTGTCTGAGGCCCTCCATCCTTGCACCCGCATCTTGGGTCTGGCAGATGGTTTCCCTTATTACTAACATCTCAGAAGATGCTTAGATCTTTTTAGTAATGAAATGTTAAAACTATTCAGAATATAATATGCATCCTTGTAGTTGGGAATTAATTTCTAAGCAATTAATGGAAGCCTTTCATTTGGACATCAAGAGTTTCTCCATGCTAAGAACCATGAGCTGTGTCTTGTAGGATGCAGTGAACTGGCTGGGCTATGCCTACCTGTATATCCGAATGCTGCGATCCCCAACCCTCTATGGCATCTCTCATGATGACCTCAAGGGAGATCCCCTGTTGGACCAGCGCCGACTAGATTTGGTTCACACGGCTGCTCTGATGCTGGACAAGAACAATCTGGTCAAGTACGACAAGAAGACAGGCAACTTCCAGGTGTGTGGTGGGTGAGGGTTTTGAGGCAAAGGTCTCGGCAAAAGTCAACCCAGGAGAAAATTTTTCAGATTGCTCTCTTGATATGAGTACTGCCTATCTAATCGCCTGTTGCCTAGAACAGCGGAAAAATGGGTAGCTTTCCCCATAACTTGGGGTGGATAATTTAGCTGTCTTGTCTGTGCAGACACTATGGGTCAGCTTATTGTGCCCTTTTTTTTCATGTGCCTGGGCCTGGCACTTGTACTGCTGTGAATACATCCAATTGTCCCGTAAGGTCAGTAACCTGTAGGACATCGAGTTACATACTTAACAAAAAAAAAAATGCAAAAAAAAAACCTATAGGACAATAACTTATGGTCCACAGTTAGAGGTTGGAGCTCTTTAATAGTCAGCACTGGATTGAGTCTACCTTCTCTCCAGGTGACAGAACTGGGCCGTATAGCCAGCCACTACTACATCACCAATGATACAGTGCAGACCTACAACCAGCTGCTGAAGCCCACCCTCAGTGAGATTGAGCTTTTCAGAGTCTTCTCATTGTCTTCTGAGTTCAAAAACATCACTGTGAGAGAGGTGAGCCTATGCAGTGTGCGGGGGTGGGGAGTTGGTGCTCACCAAGTCACTGAATGGTTTTCCTCCTCGGCCACTGGGCTTTCCCTTGACCTTTTCCTCCTTGTGGCAGGAGGAGAAGCTAGAGCTGCAGAAGTTGCTAGAGAGGGTGCCTATCCCTGTAAAGGAGAGCATCGAGGAACCCAGCGCAAAGGTGAGCTCCTCTTCTCTTTGCTTTGATCAGGATGAAGATTATGTAGTTTTCATAATCTTCTAAAAGATGAACCTCGAATTTGAGTTCATGTGTGGGACCCTCCTCAGTTCTCCTAGTTTTTGCAGCTTTCTTACATGTTCTTTTTATATGAAATAATGATTATTTACTATTTGTAAGTCAAGAGCTGTAGAAGATCTCACCTGGCATGAATGCTCAGAGCAGAAATGTAATTCCCTTTCTTGGACTGTTCAGTGATTGGTCTCCTGCTGGCTGATTTTGCTTCTTTCCAGATCAATGTTCTTCTGCAAGCCTTCATCTCGCAGCTGAAATTGGAGGGCTTTGCGCTGATGGCCGACATGGTGTATGTCACACAGGTGAGGGCAGAGTTGTATGGGAGCTGTGAGAAGGGGCCTGAACAGTTCAATCCCTGTGTGCTGTATGCATCCTGGGAAAAGGAGGCCTAACCCTAGTGAGATGGGAGGAGTGCTTAGTTCTGCTTTTGGTAGTTGGTTGGTTGGTGAATGCATGGTACAGCCACTCGGTAGTACCCATCTTGAGCACATGAGGAAGGTAAGGCCTTAAGAGGGAATGCTTTGAGGCTCTACAGGCCCTCAGAGAGACAGGAAGAGCCACAGGACAGTGTGTGCTTCCCAACAGAGGAGTGACTTCCCATTGTCGCTGCAGAACTCATAAATAAATTCAGAAATGGCACAGGGTTTTATTAGCTGCTCCTCATCTTCACCTCTAAGAACAGGTCACTGGTACCCTTAACTCTTCCTAGAACTCTAAATGCTAAATGAGTCAAAAGCTCTAAAATCATGCAGTGAATGTTAGGTTAAAATGTTGTGCAGTGACCTTGAGCAGCACTTTTCTAATTGTTCCCCATTCAGTAAGCATCTACTGTATAGAAGGGAGAAAGGTGTAAAGACAGAGGGGATTTGCCTTTGAGTTGGGGTGAGTGGTTGAGTCAGAGCTGGAGGTAATGAAACCATGTGTAGAGTGGCTCATGAGGCCTGGGGATAGTCGAGACTTAACAGTGGGAATGCTGTTTCTTTCCCTAGTCGGCTGGCCGGTTAATGCGAGCAATCTTTGAAATTGTGTTGAACCGAGGTTGGGCACAGCTTACAGACAAGACCCTGAACCTCTGCAAGATGATTGACAAACGCATGTAAGGGCCCAGTGAGCTGGATGTTGGTGACCATGAGTGGGTCCCCAACCCAAGGGTGTGATGGGAAAGCCTCAGGGTGCATCTGATTTCCAGACCTGACATCTGAAATATGATCTGAACTTGGGTGCACGTTGAGAAGAAGTAAGGCCCTCTGTGGTGGGGCTGGGGAGTATGAGAAAGGTGGAGGCCAGGGCTGGCATGGTGTCAACGTCCACCTTTAATGACTGTGTCTTGTGTGGTCACTGCTGAACTATTGGAAGCCATGATGTGGGCAGTTTGTTGCATCCCTGCAGAAGGGACCAACAGCTTTGCCTCTTTCCTGGATAGGTGGCAGTCCATGTGTCCTCTGCGCCAGTTCCGGAAACTCCCTGAGGAAGTAGTGAAGAAGATTGAGAAGAAGAATTTCCCCTTCGAGCGTCTATATGACCTGAATCATAATGAGATCGGTGTGTGGGAAGCTCTCCCCCTTGTCCTCACTGCCTGGGGTCTTTCCCAGTCAGCCTACCTAGTCTTCCAGTTCCTAGGCCTTCTGCATTAGTATCCTGTGTTCAGTTTTGTAGTCTTTGAGTTCCTTGGCCTTCTGCATTAGTATCCTGTATTCACTTCTCAAGTTCCACTGAAGTACAGGCTGGCCCTTGGTCTGGGGACTTGGAATCCTGGGCTTCACTGACAGTAAAGGAAAGACTCTATCCCTTTCCCACAGTAGCCCTCAGGCCCAGTGTGCAGTATAGTAGGCAGGCTGGGCTGCAGTCTCAGTACTCTTATTTCCCCATAGGGGAGCTTATACGCATGCCAAAGATGGGGAAGACCATCCACAAATATGTCCATCTGTTTCCCAAGTTGGAATTGTCAGTGCACCTGCAGCCAATCACACGCTCCACTCTGAAGGTGGAGCTGACCATCACGCCAGACTTCCAGTGGGATGAAAAGGTGAGGCTTGGCAAGGCAGAGGAGCTGGATTGGAGGTACTCGGACTATGTTGGCTCACATTCCTTTTACCTCTGCTCCTGTTGGCAGGTGCATGGATCATCAGAGGCTTTCTGGATTCTGGTGGAGGATGTGGACAGCGAGGTGATTCTGCACCATGAATATTTTCTCCTCAAGGCCAAGTATGCCCAGGACGAGCACCTCATCACGTTCTTCGTGCCTGTGTTTGAACCGCTGCCCCCTCAGTACTTCATCCGAGTGGTGTCTGACCGCTGGCTCTGTGAGTGTTTCCTCTCCTGAGTCCCCAGAAACAATCCCTCCAAGAACAGTGGAAGAATGTTTTGCACTTTGTCGCGGTCTTCTGGGCTTGCCTTTGCCGGGAACAGAGTGATACATACGCTGCCTAGGTTGCCAGTGTTCATGGAGGGAATCTAGAGGCCAGTTAGATAAAGAGAACAGTGCTTACATCCTTCCTGTTTCTTTTCTGGCAGCTTGTGAGACGCAGCTGCCTGTCTCTTTCCGGCACCTGATCCTGCCAGAGAAGTACCCACCTCCGACTGAACTTTTGGACCTGCAGCCCTTGCCTGTGTCTGCTCTGAGAAACAGTGCCTTTGAGAGTCTTTACCAAGATAAATTTCCTTTCTTCAATCCCATCCAGACCCAGGGTGAGTGTTTCCATCCCTCCTCTGGAGGCTTTTGAAGTCACTGGGAGACAGAAGTGTTCTGTGGCACGAAGGGGAGTGGGGATCCTCAGGCACTTGGTAGGCTTGGGAGCCCCTCAGCGTGACCACTGGGGCCCACCAGTACTTTTTCCTTTGTCAGAAACCCTTGGTTGCCTTGCTGCTCTGCATTGTGTCACTGTGGAGGGGCAGTAGAGCAAGGCCTTACATGGCATGGCCATTTCTTGGGCCCAGGAGGCTTAGAGGCCTGCCCCGATGCTCAAGTATTGAACTGGAACCATGGGGTGGCACTGAGGCCTCCTCCCTCGCATCATGATAAATAATGGGGACATTCACCGAGCAGGCACTGTGTTCTCAGTTTTTAGCTGAGTACGTCACCAGTGTTTTCTTTTATTCCCCCCACCAAGCCTAAAGGGAGTCATTATTTGAGAGACTGCCATTAGTGTTCCTTTTTTTTTGAGACGGAGTCTCCCTCTTGCCCAGGCTAGAGTGCAGTGGTACGGTCTTGGCTCACTGCAACCTCTGCCTCCTGGGTTCAAGAGATTCTCCTGCCTCAGCCTCCCAAGTAGCTGGGATTGGGATTGTAGGTGCCTACTGCCACGCCCAGCTAATTTATGTATTTTTAGTAGAGATGGGGTTTCACCACGTTGGCCAGGCTGGTCTCGAATTGCTGACCTCAGGTGATCCGCCCTAGCCTCCCAAAGTGCTGGGATTACAGGCGTGAGCCACTGCACCTGGCTAGTATTCCATTTTATAGGTAAGGAACTGAGGCATAGAGGGTGCCCCAGTTGAATCAACTGATAAATAGTAGAACTTGGATTTTAATCCAGTCTTGATGACAGGGCTAAGGCTCTTACTTTCTATATTAGGCTATTTCCAGGAAACGCAGGAGAGTATTGAAGGGGCAGAGAAAGGGATCCAGTTCCTTTCTGTCCCGCATCCTAGTCCCTGAGAAGCAAAGAAGGATATGTGGCTTCTTTTGCTTTGCTTTTGTTGTCATCCCATGCATCTCCAGGGGTCCTGGGCTCTTGATCTTGGCCTCTTCCCCTTTACCTAAGTGGGAACAGGTGAGGGGGATCCAGCAGGCTGGCCTGGAGTTAGAGGCTCAGATGCAATTGCTCCTCTGTCTACACTCCACAGCTCACTGACTTCATTTCTTATGCTGTCCTTTGTTTTGACAAGTGGTCCATGTTCCAATCCATCTCTTCTTCCTTCTTGACACTCACACTGCTTCTTTCTGTTGGTTTCCAGTGTTTAACACTGTGTACAACAGTGATGACAACGTGTTTGTGGGGGCCCCCACGGGCAGCGGGAAGACCATTTGTGCAGAGTTTGCTATCCTGCGGATGTTGCTGCAGAGCTCGGAGGGGCGCTGTGTGTACATCACCCCCATGGAGGCCCTGGCAGAGCAGGTGCGATGTGGCGCTGTGTCATGTGAATTTACCCAGAAGCATTTTGTCTGTGATTCTATGTAAAGGCTTTCTAAGCCCTGAAATTTGCAGGGTCATTTCCTCAGTTTGTATATTAAAGCCACCCCAGCTGGGTGTGGTGGCTCATGCCTGTTATCCCAGCACTTTGGGAGGCCAAGGCGGATGGATTGCTTGAGGTTAGGAGTTTGAGACCAGCCTGGCCAAAATGTTGAAGCTCCATCTCTACTGAAAATACAAAAATTAGCCAGGCATGGTGGTGGGTGCCTGTAATCCCACCTACTCAGGAGGCTGAGGCAGGAGAATCACTTGAACCCAGGAGGTGGAGGTTACAGTGAGCCAAGATCATACCACTGCACTCCAGCCTGGGTGACAAGAGTAAGACTTCATCTCAAGAAAAAAAAAAAAGCTACCCCATCACATAAAGGCTTCTGTGTGATTAGAATGTAGCTTGAGATCTGCAGGTCAACAGGTCTCTCTGTTTGGCATCTCAGGTTTTCCTCACATAAGTGAAAGATGCCTGGCATGACCTGATGTTGTTCTGCCTCCCTCCTCTGCCTGCCAGGTATACATGGACTGGTACGAGAAGTTCCAGGACAGGCTCAACAAGAAGGTGGTGCTCCTGACGGGAGAGACCAGCACAGACCTGAAGCTGCTGGGCAAAGGCAACATCATCATCAGCACCCCTGAGAAGTGGGACATACTTTCCCGGCGGTGGAAGCAGCGGAAGAACGTGCAGAACATCAACCTCTTCGTGGTGGATGAGGTCCACCTTATCGGGGGCGAGAATGGGGTATGGTGTGAACTTGCAGCACAGATGTTGGGCGGGGACTGACTAAGTGATCTTGGCATTGGGCCTTCATGTTTGTGTCTGAGGACAGAGGTTCAGGGCTTCTCCCCAGAGGATTCTGCCTGCCGTCCTATTCCAAAAGGACAATGTGAACTTTTTTGGTAGCACTTTAGGAAAACAGTATTGTTTAGTGGAGGTTGGCTGCTGTGGAGGAGCTAGAACCAATTGGAGGAGAGCTCCTAGTTAGAAGGAAAAATGAGGTCATTTTGAGGCTGTTAGGCCGTTCACAGAGGGGACCTCCAGGCAGAGAATGGGAGCCTCGGCCTGCAGTGACCTTCCCTCCCTCTTTCCAGCCTGTCTTAGAAGTGATCTGCTCCCGAATGCGCTACATCTCCTCCCAGATTGAGCGGCCCATTCGCATTGTGGCACTCAGCTCTTCGCTCTCCAATGCCAAGGATGTGGCCCACTGGCTGGGCTGCAGTGCCACCTCCACCTTCAATTTCCATCCCAATGTGCGTCCCGTCCCCTTGGAGCTGCACATCCAGGTAGGACCTGCTCTCCTCATCCCTCTGTGGGGGCTCAGATAGATCCTGAGTGACCCAGGTCTGATAACCTTGGTGTCTTTTCTTCTCCCTGGTCTCCAGGGCTTTAACATCAGCCATACACAAACCCGCCTGCTCTCCATGGCCAAGCCCGTGTACCATGCTATCACCAAGCACTCGCCCAAGAAGCCCGTCATTGTCTTTGTCCCGTCTCGCAAGCAGACCCGCCTCACTGCCATTGACATCCTTACCACGTGTGCGGCAGACATCCAACGGCAGAGGTGGGCGGGGCCTAACTTCTGGGGTTTGGGGTTAGGTTAAGTGAGCCTGGCCCACTCCAAGATTGTCCTTTTTATGAGGGTGGGGTTAGCCCATATGGCTTGGGGCCAGGGTCTGCACAGCTGGCAAGGTGTCTGCCAGGAATTGGGCCACTGTGAGCTGAGCCAGTGCTCGTGCCACACAGGTTCTTGCACTGCACTGAGAAGGATCTGATTCCATACCTGGAGAAGCTGAGTGACACCACGCTCAAGGAAACGCTGCTAAATGGGGTGGGCTACCTGCATGAGGGGCTCAGCCCCATGGAGCGACGCTTGGTGGAGCAGCTCTTTAGCTCAGGTAAGTCAGGCCACAGGAGAACATGGCAAGGGTTAAACTTGAGGGGTGTGGTGGCAGTATTTCTCTATAGCATACTAGGCATTTTCAGAATATTATTTAGGACTCTTAGCTTTTGACTTGATTATCCTAAGAATCTCATGAGGCAGGTGGGACAAACACTCCCTACTTGCAAGGTGAGAAAACAGGCAGACACATCAGGTTGTCCTATTTCAGAACCTGGTTTTCTAGAGTCCAGGACCTTTGGCCACTAGACCTGATTCTCCATGGATACCAGACTCCCCCAAGTGTATTAGTCCATTTTTGCATTGCTATAAAGAAATACCTGAGACTGGGTCATTTATAAAGAGGTTTAATTGGCTTGCAGTTCTGCAGGTGGTACATGAAGCATGGTGGCATCTGCTTCAGGGAAGGCAAAGGGAAAGCAGGTGTCTTACATGGCAGGAGCAGGACCAAGAGAGCGTAGGGGAGGTGCTGCACACTTTTGAACAACCAGTTCTTGTGAGAACTCACTCACTAGACAGTAACAAGGGCAGGTGGTGCTGAACCATTCATGAGAACTCTGCCCTCATGAGCCAGTCATCTCCCACCAGGCCCCTCCTCCAACATTGGGAACTACAGTTTGACAAGATTTGGTGGGGACAGAGATCCAAAAAACATCTCACCAAGATCATTAGACTTTAGAGATTAGCACACAGGAGAGCTCTGATTCTCCCTTGGGTACACTCTTGCTGACCACTGTCCCTTGTTGACGTGTGGCATTTTATGCAAAGATTTACCTTTTAACACTGCTTGGTGGCGCCTCATTGGAGATCTGCCTGCCAGGATCACTTCCTGTCACTCTTTGGCCCTCGAATCTCCCTGTTTGGGGCGTGCTTAGAGTGATCTCCGTTTTGCTGGCATGGCTGAGCCATCCCGTGGCTGCATGATTGTTAGCACTTTCTGGTGAGAGGCGCATTCCATCAGTAGTAGTTATGCCTTCGTGTTCCTGGGCTTTGGGTTCTGTTCCATGATGATGTTTGTTTTTTCCCGGATAGTCCCAGAGCAAGGCACCAGCAATGTGGGCTACCTCATAGCAATGTGTTAGCTCTCAGTCATGTTAGACCTTTTTCCTAGCCAGCCTTACTATGAGTTCTGAAACATAGCACAGGGTAAGCTATGGCCTGCCCATAAGGCAGTGAGCCTGCTTCACCCAGGGATCCCTGCCTTCAGCCTTCCTCTCCCCTCTGTTGCTCAGGGGCTATCCAGGTGGTGGTGGCTTCTCGGAGTCTCTGCTGGGGCATGAATGTGGCTGCCCACCTGGTAATCATCATGGACACCCAGTACTACAATGGCAAGATCCACGCGTGAGTACAGCTGGTGCTCTGTGTTAGCACAGACCTCCTTCCTAAAATGAACGTGAATCTGCAGATACACAGAGAGTAAGCTAAGATGAAGAAAAGGTGTTAGGGAAGTTAACAGCTGAGTTTTCACCAGATCCAAGTGTTTGAGAGTTTTACATCTCAATACCTAGGCTCACGTTTGCTTTCTAGTCATTGTGTTTCCATATTCAGCAGTTCGGAGAGGTAGGAAGTTAGGAGTAATGTTTGACATTATGTCATTAACCTCAAACATCCTGTAGGTAAGCAAGAAAAGTGACTTGGTTGAGGTCATACACCTATATAGTGACAGGTAAGAAGCTAGAAGAGTGCTAGGTACGGTGGCTCACACCTGTAATCCCAACACTTTGGCTGAGGTGGGTGGATCACTTGAGGTCAGGAGTTCGAGACCAGCCTGGCCAACATGGCGAAACCCCCGTTTCTGCTAAAAATACAAAAATTAGCTGGGTGTGGTGATAGGTGCCTGTAATTCCAGCTACTTGGGAGGCTGAGGCAGGAGAATCATTTAACCTGGGAGGCAGAGGCTGCAGTGAGCCAAGATCCCACCATTGCACTTCCAGCCTGGGTGACAGAGTGGGACTCCATCTCAAAAAAAAAAAAAAAAAAAAAAAAATCTGGGTGTAGTGGCTCATACCTGTAATCCCAGCACTTTGAGAGGCTGAGGTGGACAGATCACCTGATGTCAGGAGTTCAAGACCAGCCTAGCCAAAATGGTGAAACCCTATCTCTACAAAAATACAAAAATTAGCTGGGCATGATGGCAGTTGCCTGTAATTCCAGCTACTTAGAAGGCTGAGGTTGGAAAATCGCTTGAACCCAGGAGGCGGAGGTTGCAGTGAGCCAAAATTGTGCCATTGTACTCTAGCCTGAGTGACAGAGTGAGACTCCGTCTCAAAAAAAGTTAGACATACACAATTTAGTCATTCTGCTTATATGTATTTTCCCAAGAGAAATTAAAGCTTATGTCAGCACTCAGATTTGTACCCAAATGTTTACACAGCCTCATAGCAGCCCCAAACTGGAAACAATTTAAATGTCCATTAACAAGGGAATGGATAGTCAAACTTTGGTATATCCATACGCTGGACTATTACTCTGCAATAAAAAGGAATGAACTGCTGACAAGTGCAACAACATGGGTGAATCTCAGGCGCCCTGTAGTCCCATCTGTTGGGGATGCTGAGGCAGGAGAATCGCCTGAACCTAGGAGGCAGAGGTTGCAGTGAACCAAGATCATGCCACTGCACTCCAGCCTGAGCAACAGAGTGCAATGGTATGATCTCACTACAGCCTCTGCCTCCCAGACTCAAGCGATCATCCTGCCTCAGTCTCCCAAGTAGCTGGGACTACCAGCGTGTGCCACTATTCTCAGCTAATTTTTGCTTTCTTTTTTTGTCTAGAGAGATTTTCATCATGTTGTCCAGGCTTGTCTTGAACGCCTGAGCTCAAGTGATCCACCCACCTCAGCCTCCCAAAGTGCTGGGATTACAGGCATGAGCCATGTTACCTGGCCCAACTCTTAATACCTTTTTCCAAAATGCAGATTATTTTGAAATGAATTTTATTTATGGGTTCATTTCTAATGGTTGAACCTGCTTCTAGGTTGAGTTAAAGTCAGGTGACTTGACTCACAAAATATACAGCTATGAAGTTTGGAAAGTGGTGGTGCTCACCTGTGGACTACACCTGCTCCAGAGGCTGAAGCGAGAGGATCACTAGGAGGTCAAGGCTGCATTGAGCCATGCCTGTGCCACTGCACTCCAGCCTGGACAACAGAGCAAGACTCTGTATCAAAAAACAAAAAAATTTTTTTATTAAAGGAAAAAAGTTTGATAAGTGTGACTTACATATTTGATCCTTGAATAGGGAGTTATTTTGCTTTTGGCATTGGGTGGTTTTATAGCTTGGTTTGTGGTGCTTGAGCAGCAAATTCATGGCTCTCACACTGAATACTAAAATGATGTACAGGCAATCAGTGAAGCTAGCTAGAGCTAAGTGCAGAGATTCATAAACAGAGTCATGCTGTGATTTGACCATGCCTCCCTGTATTTGCATTTTACTCTCATTTGGCGAAGAGAGTCGGGCCTCCTGAGCATCGTCTCCATGTTGAGGCGCCTTTTCCTTCTTTCCCTGCTTCTGTTACCAGCTACGTGGATTACCCCATCTACGACGTGCTTCAGATGGTGGGTCACGCCAACCGCCCTTTGCAGGATGATGAGGGGCGCTGTGTCATCATGTGTCAGGGCTCCAAGAAGGTAACTCCTGGACTCATGCAGCCTCTTGAATCCAGAGCCTCAGAATGGATTCTTTAATCTCTCTTTTGAAAGATGTCTTCTGCTTTCTAAAGTGTATGACAAAAGAAAAAGATGTCTTCAGTAACTTGTTTAGTCTGTCACCTTCTGCCTCTCTTATTTTCACATTTCGTTTGTAACGAGCCTGCCAGCCACATGAAATTTTGCTGCCTTTTGCCACTGTCATTGGCTCCACGTGTTCAAGTCTTTGCCCTCTAGTTGGTTCCCTCCTTCCTCGTGGACTGCTCCCTGCTCTGCCCTCATGACTTTCTGTACCCCTGTTCCCACTGCATATTGTCACCAGTGATGTGCTTTCTAAATACGTGGCTTCTTCCACTTTGATATTAGTTGTATCTCACACAGGCTCCATACCCTGTTGATTTGCTCTTGGCCCTCTGTGACCATGTTGTCACCGATTATTACTACTTCTCCACTTCCAACCCACAGGATTTCTTCAAGAAGTTCTTATATGAGCCATTGCCAGTAGAGTCTCACCTGGACCACTGTATGCATGACCACTTCAATGCTGAGATCGTCACCAAGACCATTGAGAACAAGCAGGATGCTGTGGACTACCTCACCTGGACCTTTCTGTACCGGCGCATGACACAGAACCCCAATTACTACAACCTGCAGGGTCAGTGGGCTTGGGAGCACACATGATCCTTCGGTGGTTCTCACAGCCATTGCTGGGCATCTCCCCTAGGCATCCCACTCACCTCTCACCTCCATAGGCATCTCCCATCGTCACTTGTCCGACCACTTGTCAGAGCTGGTGGAGCAGACCCTGAGTGACCTGGAGCAGTCCAAATGCATCAGCATCGAGGACGAGATGGACGTGGCGCCTCTGAACCTGGGCATGATCGCTGCCTACTATTACATCAACTACACCACCATTGGTGAGGCCTGGCACAGCCCGTTTCCTGTCTGTGGGAGTCTTATCATGCAGGGGTAGGGAGCCCACTGGGACGAGAGGTGTGCTTGTGTCTCAGTGGGATGGCATTGCAGGGGAGAGCAGGGGAGCCCAGGCAGTTCGGCTCCTTCTCCACCTGCTTTTGGCTCCTCTCAAATTTCCTTTTTCTGTCAGAGCTCTTCAGCATGTCTCTCAACGCCAAGACCAAGGTGCGAGGGCTCATTGAGATCATCTCCAATGCAGCAGAATATGAGAACATTCCCATCCGGCACCATGAAGACAACCTCCTGAGGCAGGTGAGGACAGCAGCTTCAGGAGACCATCCTGGGAACAACAAACTCGCCCTGTGTGCCCAGAGCATATGGCACTCCTGCCACCAGCACCCCCATACGCATCCCCTACCCCTACTACATGTCCTCCCCCTCCATGCCTCCCTCACACCCATCTCCATCCCACCACCACCCCTGTGCCTCGGGGTATTGAAGGGCTGTGAGCCTGGGCCCATGGTGCTTTGGCCTGAGCTGGTCTCAGGCAGGGTCACCTGTTCATCACCAACTATTTTTCTTCCACTTTCTAGTTGGCTCAGAAGGTCCCCCACAAGCTGAATAATCCTAAGTTCAATGATCCCCATGTCAAGACCAACCTGCTTCTGCAGGCTCACCTATCCCGCATGCAGCTGAGTGCTGAGCTGCAGTCAGATACGGAGGAAATCCTTAGTAAGGTAGAGTGTGGGTGTGGGTGTGGGGTAAGGGGCCAGTGCTGCTCTAGACATCTAGGCTTCAACCCTGCCTGCTCTTTTATGACTTCTATTCAGGCAATCCGGCTCATCCAGGCTTGTGTGGATGTCCTCTCCAGCAATGGGTGGCTCAGCCCTGCTCTGGCAGCTATGGAACTGGCCCAGATGGTCACCCAAGCCATGTGGTCCAAGGACTCATACCTGAAGCAACTGCCACACTTCACCTCTGAGCATATCAAACGTTGCACAGAAAAGGTGAGCTGGGTTGGCCTGGAGGGTTGGGTGGATGAGCCTGAGAGCCTCGTGTCATGGACTGAGAGTGGGTTGCAGGAGGTGGGTCTCAGTAAGTGAAACTTTCAGTTCTGGTTCCTCCGAAGGTGCTCCCTGTTGAGATGCTAGAGAGGCTGCCAACTGTGGGCCATGTTCTTTCTGCAGCTGTTTTCTCTAGATGATTGATAATGTAGGAGATAAAATTAGTAGCTCTTTGGCACCTGTGTCATTTGTTGTTGGCCTGTGTTCTCTCTTTCCTGATGTCTGAATACTCACTGCAGGGAGTAGAGAGTGTTTTCGACATCATGGAGATGGAGGATGAAGAACGGAATGCATTGCTTCAGCTGACTGACAGCCAGATTGCAGATGTGGCCCGCTTTTGTAACCGCTACCCTAATATCGAACTGTCTTATGAGGTGGTGGATAAGGACAGCATCCGCAGGTGAGCCAGAGGGGGTGCCTGCTGGCCACAGCACGGAGGTATGCTGTGAGCCCACTGCCACATCACTCATGTGGGACCCTTGTCTGCCCCTGCAGTGGTGGGCCGGTGGTGGTGTTGGTGCAGCTGGAGCGAGAGGAGGAAGTCATAGGCCCTGTCATTGCGCCTCTCTTCCCACAGGTGCGTCCAGGTAGCTGGCTGGGCCAGGTGTCAACTCACCCTATCCATTGGCTAGGTGCTTGGTACACATTGTCACTGCGGGAGGGAAACTTGAGAGTGATAATGAGTTCACAAGGCTGAGAATTAATATTGAGGCTATGGGTTTTTTTCTGTTGGTTTCTGCTGAGTTTGAAACAGTTGACTGGTCATTGTTAAACCCGTCAGTCGTGTAGTATTGTCCTTCTCTCTGACTGTTTAAGATGTATTTGTCTTTTTTTTTTTAAATTTTTTATTATCTTGCCATCTTTAGAAGAGAGATGCATTTGTGTTTAACTCCAATGGCTCCAGGACACTTGGGCTTTCCTGGTTGTTTCTTCTTTTTTCTCACTGCCACTTACACTGCTTCTGGTTGCTTGGTTCTTTACCACCAGAAAGAAATTCTGGTTCTTTTTACATGGGAGAATAATTGAAGGTTGACAGCAGAAACCAGATACTGTCATGTTTAATTGTGTAACCTAATTGTTTCTCAGGTTCTGAGGAAAGAGCGCTTTTAACTGGGACTCTTGGTTTTAGTGACAGTAGGGTGGCCAGTAGACAGGGCTGCAAAGCACGCTGTGTTATCTTCTCTGTGCACATTCAGCTCTGTGTTAAGTTTTTTCTCATCTGGCAGATTTGCCTTGTACTTAAAAGTATCTCTAAGGAACTCAAAGCTACCAGACCCCAAAGACTAGACCTCTAATAGTAGTACCTTGGACTTAGTGGCAGGCACTAAGTGGGGGAAGGTACCTTGGCACAAGGAAATGAGCCAGAACCAATAAATGAGTTCATCTACCTACTTAAAAAATTAAGCCTGTTTGAGACCATTTCTGACAATTTAAAAACGTTATATCTCATTGTATTTAGGGAAGAAACTTTGGAAAGCTGATTGTTGTTATCCTTCTTTTGTAACCATAACCATTTTCATGGGTGCCTATGGCCATCATGTTTTACCTCCTGGATTTCATGGTTTTGAATTATTGCAGAAACTTAATGCACTCTTATGTTATTTCATGCAGAAACGTGAGGAAGGCTGGTGGGTGGTGATTGGAGATGCCAAGTCCAATAGCCTCATCTCCATCAAGCGGCTGACTCTGCAGCAGAAGGCCAAGGTGAGTGTGTCCACTGGCTCCAGCATTTGTTCTGATGTGGGGGAAGGGTGAGAGCTTCCTGTGTCCATGCTCATCTTGATTTCTGCCTGCTCTTTCTAGGTGAAGTTGGATTTTGTGGCCCCAGCCACTGGTGCCCACAACTACACTCTGTATTTCATGAGTGACGCTTACATGGGATGTGACCAGGAATACAAATTCAGCGTGGATGTGAAAGAAGCTGAGACGGACAGTGATTCAGATTGAGTCCTGAGG
>CAUYQU010013829.1:0-11937 GCA_963574635.1 Cheracebus regulus | reverse complement strand
CTTATTTTCTTGTAAATCTATTTTAGTCCTTTGTAGATTCTGGATATTAGCTCTTTGTCAGATGGGTAGATTGCAAATTTTTTTCCCCATCCTGTTGGTTGCCTGTTCACTCTAATGATTGTTTCTTTTGCTGTGTAGAAACTCTGGAGTTTAATTAGATCCCATTTGTCTATTTTGGCTTTTGTTGCCAATGCTTTTGGTGTTTTAGTCATGAAGTCCTTATGTCTTTTAGACATAGTCCTATGACTATGTCCTGAATGGTTTTGTCTAGATTTTCTTCTAGGTTTTTTATGGTGTTAGGTCTTATGTTTAAGTCCTTAATCCATCTGGAGTTAATTTTAGTGTAAGGTGTCAGGAAGGGGTCCACTTTTTGCTTTCTGCACACTGCTAGCCAGTTTTCCAAACACCATTTATTAAACAGGGAATCCTTTCCCCATTGCTTGTTTTTGTCAGGTTTGGCAAAGGTCAGATGGTTGTAGATGTGTGGCGTTGCCTCCGAGGCCTCTGTTCTGTTCCATTTGTCTATGTCTCTGTTTTGGTATCAGTACCATGATTTTTTGATTACTGTAGCATTGTAATATAGTTTGAATTGAGGTAGCGTGATGCCTCCAGCTTTGTTCTTTCTCCTTAGAATTGTCTTGGCTATGCAGGCTCTCCTTTGGTTCCATATGAAATTCAAGGTGGTTATTTCCAGTTCTGTGAAGAAGGTCATAGGTAGCCTGATGGGGATAGCATTGAATCTATAAATTACTTTGGGCAGTATGGCCATTTTCATAATGTTGATTCTTCCTAACCATGAGCATGGAATGTTTTTCCATCTGTTTGTGTCCTCTCTTATTTCCCTCAGCACTGGTTTGTAGTTCTCCTTGAAGAGGTCCTTCACATCCTTTGTTAGTTGTATTTCTAGGTATTTTATTCTCTTTGTAGCAATTATGAATGGCAGTTCATTCTTGATTTGGCTCTCTTTTAGTCTGTTATTAGTGTATAGGAATGCTTATGATTTCTGCACATTGATTTGTATCCTGAGACTTTGCTGAAGTTGTTTATCAGTTTAAGGAGATTTTGGGCTGAGACATCGGGGTCTTCTACATATACGATTGTGTTGCCTGCAAATAGAGACAATCTGACTTCCTCCTTTCCTAATTGGATACCCTTTATTTCTTTTTCTTTCCTGATTGCTCTGGCTAGAATTTCCAATACTATATTGAACAGGAGTGGTGACAGAGGGCATCCTTGTCTAGTGCCAGATTTCAAAGGGAATGCATCCAGTTTTTGCCCATTCAGTATGATATTGACTGTGGATTTGTTGTAAATAGCTTTTATTATTTTGAGTTACGTTCTGTTGATACCTACTTTATTGAGAGTTTTTAGCATAAAGGGCTGTTGAATTTTGTTGAAGGCCTTCTCTGCATCTATTGAATAATCATGTGGTTTTTGTCTTTGGTTCTGTTTATGTAGTGGATTATATTTATAGTCTTGTGTATGTTGAACCAACCTTGCATCCCCGTGATGAAGCCTACTTGATCATGATGGATAAACTTTTTGATGTGCTGTTGCAATCGGTTTGCCAATATTTTATTAAAGATTTTTGCATCTATGTTCATCATGGAGATTGGCCTGAAGTTTTCTTTTCTTGAGTCTCTGCTGGGTTTTGGTATCAGGATGATGTTGGTCTCATAAAATGATTTGGGAAGGATTTCCTCTTTTTAGATTGTTTGGAATAGTTTCAGAACGAGTGGTACCAGCTCCTCTTTGTATGTCTGGTAGAATTTGGCTGTGAACCCGTCTGGACCTGGGCTTTTTTTGGTTGGTAGGCTATTAATTGCTGCCTCAACTTCAGCCCTTGTTATTGTTCTATTCAGGGTTTCGGTTTCTTCCTGGTTTAGGCTTGGGAGGATGCAAGTGTCCAGAAATTTATCCATTTCTTCCAGGTTTACTGGTTTATGTGCATAGAGTTGTTTGTAGTAACCTCTGATGGTAGTTTGTATTTCTCTGGAATTGTTGATGATATCCCCTTTATAGTTTTTTACTGCATCTATTTGATTCTTCTTTTTTTATTAATCTTGTTAGCAGTCTATTTTGTTGATTTTTTCAAAAAAAAAAGAGCCCTGGATTTATTGATTTTTTGAATGTTTTTTTTTTTGTGTGTGTGTCATTATCTCCTTATTTCTACTCTGATCTTGGTTATTTCTTGTCTTCTGCTGGCTTTTGAGATTTTTTGATCTTGCTCCTCTAGCTCTTTCATTTTTATGATAGGGTATCCATTTTAGATCTTTCCTTGCTTCTCATGTGGGCATTTATTGCTATAAATTTTCCTCTAGACACTACTTTAAATGTGTCCCAGAGATTCTGGCACATTTTGTCTTTGTTCTTGTTGGTTTTGAAGAACATCTTTATTTCTGCCATCATTTCATTGCGTATTCAGTCAACATTAAAGAGCCAGTTGTTCAGTTTCCATGAAGTTGTGCAGTTCTGAGTTAGTTCTTAATCCTG
The DNA here is from genome assembly GCA_963574635.1 of Cheracebus regulus. Lineage (NCBI taxonomy): Eukaryota > Metazoa > Chordata > Mammalia > Primates > Pitheciidae > Cheracebus > Cheracebus regulus. The sequence goes on along the minus strand of CAUYQU010013829.1, from coordinate 9,444 downwards.
AGTTCTAGTTTGATTGCATTGTGGTCTGTGAGACTGTTTGTTATGGTTTCCATTCTTTTGCATATGCTGAAGAGCGATTTACTTCCAATAATGTGGTCAATTTTAAAGTAAGTGCAATGTGGTGCTAAGAAGAATGTGTATTCTGTGGATTTGGGGTGGAGAGTTCTGTAGATGTCTATTAGGTTTGCTTGATCTGAGTTCAAGTCCTGGATATCCTTGTTAATTTTCTGTCTTGTTGATCTGTCTAATTATGACAGTGGAATGTCAAAGTCTCCCACTATTATTGTGTGGAAGTCTAAGTCTCTTTTTAGGTCATTTACTTGCTTTATCTATCTGGGTGCTCCTTATTGGGTGTGTATATACTTAGGATCGTTAGGTCTTCTTGTTGTATTGATCCTTTTACCATTATGTAATTTCCTCCTTTGTCTCTTTTGATCTTTGTTGGTTTAAAGTCTATTTTATCAGAGACTAGGATTGCAATTCCTGCTTTTTTTTGCTCTCCATTTGCTTGGTAAATCTTACTCCATCCCTTTATTTTGAGCCTATGTGCATCACTGCATGTGAGATGGGTTTCCTGGATACAGTGCACTGAGGGGTTTTGACTTTTTATCCAATTTGCCAGTCTGTGTCTTTTGATTGGGGCATTTAGCCCATTTACATTTAAGGTTAGTATTGTCATGTCTAAATTTGATCCTGCCATTTCAATGCTAGCTGGTTGTTTTGCCCATTAGTTGATGCAGTTTCTTCATTGTGTTAATGTTCTTTACCATTTGGTACATTTTTGGAGTGGCTGGTACTGGTTGTTCCTTTCTATGTTTAGTGCTTCTTTCAGGAGCTCTTGTAAGGCAAGCCTTGTGGTGACGAAATCTCTCAGCAATTGCTTGTTCATAAAGGATTTTATTTCTCCTTCACATATGAAGCTTGGTTTGGCTGGATATGAAACTCTAGGTTGAAAGTTCTTTTCTTTAATGATGTTGAATATTGGCTCCTACTCTTTTCTGGCTTATAGAGTTTCTGCTGAGAGATCCACTGTGAGTCTGATGGGCTTCCCTTTGTGGATAACCCAACCTTTGTCTCTACCTATGCTTAGCATTTTTTCCTTCATTTCAATGCTGATAAATTTGATGATTATGTGCCTTGGGGTTGCTCTTCTTGAGGAATATCTTTGCGGTATTCTCTGTATTTCCTGGACTTGAATGTTGGCCTGCCTTGCTAGGTTGTGGAAGTTGTCCTGGATAATATCCTGAAGAGTGTTTTGCAGCTTGGATTCATTCTCTCCATCACATTCAGGTAAACCTATCAAATGTAGATTAGGTATTTTCACATAATCTTGTATTTCTTGGAGGCTTTGTTCATTTCTTTTCACTCTTTTTTCTCTATTCTTGCCTTCTTGTTTTATTTTATTGAGTTGATCTTCAATCTCGGATATCCTTTCTTCTGCTTGGTCGATTCGGCTATTGAAACTTGTGTATGCTTCACAAAGTTGTCATGTTGTGTTTTTTAGCTCCATCAATTCATTTATATTCTTCTCTAAGCTGTTTATTCTCATTAGCATTTTGTGAAATCTTTTTTCAATGTTCTTAGTTTCTTTGCATTGGGTTAGAACATGTTCTTTTAGCTCAGAGAAGTTTGTTATTATTCACCTTCTGAAGCCTGTTTCTGTCAATTTATCAGACTCATTCTCCATCCAGCTTTGTTTCCTTGCTGGTGAGGAGTTGTGATCCCTTGTAGGAGGAGAGGCATTCTGGTTTCCGGTGTTTTCATCCTTTTTGCACTGATTTCTTCCCATCTTTGTGGATCTGTCTACTTGTGGTCTTTGTATTGGTGACTTTCAGGTGGGGTCTCTGAGTGGATGTCCTTTTTGTTGATGTTGAACTTATTTCTGAGTGGATGTCCTTTTTGTTGATGTTGAACTTATTTCTTACTGTTTTTTAGTTTTCCTTCTAACAGTTAGGCCCCTCTGCTGGAGGTCCACTCCAGGCCCTACTTGCCTGGGGATCACCTGCAGTGGCTGCAGAACAGTAAGGGTTGCTGCCAGTTTCTTCTTCTGTTATCTTCATCCTAGAAAGATACCTGCCAGATGTCAGCCTGAGATCTACTTTATGAGGTGTTTATCTGGATATATGGGGATCAGGGAGCTGCTTGAGGAGACAGTATGTCCCTTATAGGAGCTCATGTGCTGAGTTGGGAGCTCCGTTGTTCCATTCAAAGCTGCTGGGCAGGTATGTTTAAGTCTGCTGCAGTGGAACTCATAACTGCTTTTTTTCCCAGGTGTTCTGTCCTGGGAAGGTGGGGCTTTATTTATAACTTCCTGATGTGTTGCTGCCTTTTTTCAGAGATGCCCTGCCCAGCAAGGAGGTAGCCTAGTCACAATCTGCCAGCAGAGGCGTTGCTGAACTGTCGTGGGCTCTGCCCAGCTCCTGTGGACTTCCTTGTGATTTTGTTTACAGAGGTATAGTTAGAACTGCCTTGGTAATGGTGGTCTGTGTCAGGAATGCAGACTGCCTCAGTAATGGCTGACTGCCTCAGTAATGGTGGATTGCCTTGTTTATGGCAGACTCCCTTGGTCATGTTGGACTGCTTTGGTAATGGCAGACTTCCTCGGTAGTGGTGGACTGCCTCGGTAACAGCGGACACCCTTTCCCCCACAGAGCTGGTGTCCCGGGTCCAGCTGCACTTTCTGCAAAACTCTCAATCCAGAGCATTTCAGATTGCTGGTCTTTGTGTGGGTGACAGCTGCCGAGCCAGATCACCTGGCTCCCTGTTTCAGCCCCCTTTTTTTTCAGTCAAATGGGTGGCTCTGTCTCACAGGCATTCCAGGCGCCTGTTGAAATGGCTGCCCAGATTTGTGTGAGTTTTTTTGCAGAGACCTGCTGTGTCACCTGAAACAGCCATGCCGGAAACCCAGGAATCTTCTGGTCTGTGGGCAGTAAAAACTCGTTTGGAAATGCAGTGGTCACTCACTCTCTGCCTTGTTCTTGCTGGGAACTGCACTCCAGAGCTGTTCCTTCCCGGCCATCTTGGATCCACCCCCTTTCATATTTTCTAAAGCACTCTCCCAGTGTTTTTCAAAATGTGGCAGTTTTTATAAATAATTTTGGCATTAGCTCCTAAACAGTTTATTGGAACTACTTCAATTTATGAAAATAATTTCCCACAAATATAAGCTATTTCAATACAAATAGAAAACTCCTTTCCATGTACTGAAGGTTGTATACATGAGGGCTCTGTCCCTCTTGAGAGACGGCTTCCACTCGAAGAAGCTGATACTGGTGAATGTGGAGGTTCACTTAATTGCCACATCCTTGGGCCTTACTGTCCACATCACTGTCATCAGCTTCTCCAGAACAGTCACCTAAACTGTCTTATTCTACCTTTGTGCCCACCTTACCATTTCCTGCCTCTGCAGTTGCATGCACCCAGCACATCCTGTTCCCAAGCTCTGTTTCTCCCTGTTAATTCCCAGCACCCCCAAGACACAGCTCACAGTCTCTCTTCTCTAAGCAAACTTTGCAGGTTGGTTATGAGGGGCTTTAGTCATGCTGCTGCATATTCTCTCTTCGTTCTACTCAAAATAATCTGCCTCACAATCTGCTGAGCACTTGTAGAGCAGGCACTATTATTTTCCCATAGAAAGGATGAGGAAGTAGCTGGTTAGGGAAGTTAGTACAGGTGGATGAAATATAGGTTATTGTTCTTAGTGATGGTGGCCAAGGAGATGAGTTCTGTTTTAGGTGTGTTGAGCTTGAGCTCCCTGGCATATCAGGTGTCAGGTTTGGTAGCAAGTGGACACACAGACCTGGTGGTTAGGTATTAGATGAGCACAGTCCCTGGGTAGTGATGAGATCTGCTAAGAACTGTGTGTGGAGTGCTAAGTGGCTGGGATCTAAGACGCAGCCTTCTCTAAAAGTATGGGTTTTGTTTGCACAATCTTTTTGCATTTCTAGAACTCTCTGAGACCAACAGACACAGAAGGCGGTGATGCAAATGCCTGCCAGCTACTCTCCAGGTGTCCATATTTACCTGCTTCCTGCTCAGGAAAGAGATGGATAGATGCACTCCCTGGAAACACAAGGCACCACTTTGATTGTGGGAACCTTGGAACAAATGTTTTCTTTTCCCCCTTTTGCCTAAGTTAAAATCAACACTCACCTGAAAAATCTGTTTCAGACTGTGCTCTGAGGGCATTGGGAGGCACAGCATGCTGAAGTGTCTGATGAACCGGGGAGTCACAGGGTTGCGGCCACCACCTGGAGGTGCACACGCTGATACAATTGTTACATCCTGTGTGTAGAGAAATCCACTGGGGTCACTCAGCAGAGAACGAAATGAGACCTGCCTATCCTAATGGTAGGACTTCCCAAATACCAGCATTTCATTACATTTTTTTTTTGGTGCATGTTCAATGACTTCTCACAATCACTCCAAGAGATCACTATAATTACATGTGGGGCACGTACAGGGAGCAGCAAAAGACCCTTGGATCAGAGCAGCCCTTCATGGCCATATGTGGGAACCCTAGAGGCCAGGGCAAGGCATTTCCATGTGATTTGTTTGGCAGAGAGGAACTACTGAGCGCTGGCCTGGTGGGAGGTTTGGCAGTCATTCCCTTCCCATCCTCATCCCCATGGCACTGAGTCAGGGGAATTCTAAACCTGCAAAGGGCACATATTTTCTCCTCACTGCTTTGTTGGGAAGATAAAGTTAGATAGACTTACTTGGAAAGTAAAAAGCCTTACATGCAAAAGACTTCTTTGTTTATAAAGAGGCCTAATTATATTCTCTTTTTAGGAAAGGTTTTCCTGTTTAATACAGGCTCTAAATACAGTCTGGAAGAAGAAAGCTGCTAACTACTTCCCAGGAACTGAACATGGGTTCCACCTTCCATCTGGGGCTCCCTGTATTGGTGACCGAAGCCCCTCTGTCAGGACCTACTAACTGTGCCCCATCAGTTTTCACCTCTACACAGCTGGAACTCTCTCTGCAGTCTCCATTTATCCCTCTGGCTCGTACACTCATCTTATTTTTTACTTCAAAGAATGTTTATGCCTTATTTAAACTTTCATTTTGACAGAAAGTGCTCTACCTGGATATTCCAAGGCTCTGGAGCTTAGCAAGAGGGGCAGAGAGGAATCTAAGCTCAAATCACATATTCAGGAGCCAAATGGCCTGGGCTCTAATCCCAGTTTTGCCACTTACTAGTAGTGTGACCTTGGGCCAGTCATATAGCTCCACACTCTTGGCCTCTTTCTTGATCTATAAAATAGGGCTGACAGCATTATTCATCTTATAGGGATGCTGGGTGCCAGTAGGTGGGAAACACCTAGAATAGTGCCTGGTATAATTATTTGTTTTTATCATGAGCAAAACTAAACATGCCCCCCATCCTCTTCTTGTCGAGGGTATTGGTTTCTGTTCTCCAGAACAGAAACTGGGCAGTCAACCTAGGTTCCCCCTTTTTCCTTTTGATTCCATACTCCAACTGTGATGGTTAATACTGAGTGTCAACTTGATTGGATTGAAGGATACAAAGTATTGATTCTGGGTGTGTCTGTGAGAGTGTTACCAAAGAAGATTAATATTTGAGTCAGTGGGCTGGGAAAGGCAGACCCATCCTTAACCAGCCCTTAATTGTGGGTACAATCTAATCAGCTGCCAGTGTGGCTAGACTATAAGCAGGCAGAAAATGTGAAAAGAGCAACTGGCCTAGCCTCCTAGCCTATATCTTTCTCCCGTGTTGGATGCTTCCTGCCCTTGAACATTGGATTCCAGATTCTTCAGTTTTGGAACCGACTGGCTCTCCTTGCTCCTTAGCCTGCAGACAGCCTATTGTGGGACACTGTGATAGTGTGAGTTAATATTTAATAAACTCCCGTTTATGTATCCATATCTATTCCATTAGTTCTGTCCCTCTAGAGAACCCTGACTAATACACCATCAGTCCTGCTGATCTGCCTCCTGGCTTCTAAACCCTTCTGACCACACACATCACCACAGGATACTCGACCCTCATCTCTTCTCCTCTAGGCTACTGCAGTTGCCTCTGGTCTTGCTTCCTCTTCAGCTCATCCCTCCCTTGCAGCCAAGGGGATCTTCCCATAACATCTCCTTCAGTAGCTCCTCAGCACTTACAAGGTAAATCCAGGTTCCTCCTTTTGGGCCCACAGCACTGTAGGATGTGACCTCTGCCTCTATTGTTACTTTGGTGCTCACATTTCACACCATCATAGTATTTTACATTCCCCTCTTCTGGGGTGTAGAATGCTCCCTTTCCCTGCTTTGGCATGCATGCCTTTAGAATCCAGCTCCAACATCACTTTCTCTAGGAGGCTTCTCCCGTCTTCAACCCAACCCCAACCCATGACTCTCTCCTTTCTCTCCCCTCTCTTCACTATGCATTAGAAATGTCTGTCCACCCTCTGAAGCTGAGCTCTCTGGGAGTCAGGGACTTTTTGATTTGTCCATCAATCTCTTGAATCAAGCATGATAAAAACTCAATATGGATTGAATGCATTAAATTACATCGAGGAAAAACTGAGGACACACGTTATGGACTGAATTGTGTCCCCTGTCCCCAAATCATATGTTGAAGTCTTAACCTCAGTGTCTCAGAATGTGACTGTATTTGAGACAGGGTCTTTAAAGAGGTGATAAGCAAAAATGAAGTCATTAGGGTGAGCCCTAATCCAGTATGACGGGAGTCCTTATAAGAAGAGATTCAGACACAGACAGACACAGAGAGAAGCCCATGCAAAGACATAGGGAAAGAGTATTCAGAAGAAACCAATCCTGTGGACAGCTTGTTCTTAGATGTCCAGTCTTCGGAATTATGAGAAAATAAATTTCTGTTGTGTAAGCCACCCCGTCTGTGGTACTTTGTTATGGTAGTCTCACAAATTATCCATCATATTTCCTTCACATTTACATTTAAGCACACCAAGTCACTTAAAAGCTAAAGTAACCTGTATTTCTTTCCAAAAGAGTTTGTTTCTGTCATAAAATCCCCCAAAATCCTGATACTGCCGAAGTAATTCAATCGGAGGCTGAGAGCCATAGCGATCCAGTCTGGGCATGTTTAAATCATCAACAAAAATTATAATTCGTTTGTTTCCTGGTGCTCCTGGGGAAAGAAAATGAATTTAAGAATTATGTTTTTCCTTTAGAAAACAGAAGACAAAGCTGAGGTATGACTTTGGACTCAATGACATCCTATAGGTCATAAGAGAGCTCATTTCTGAGTCCTGCTTGGAGGAGGACAGACTTTCTTCTGGCTCTACCCAGGCCCCTACAGGGAGATGTGATCCTGGTCAGGAAGTCCATAATGTCATGCATAGTGGCTCCTCACCCTCACCGTCAGGGCACAAGATGGTGGCCTCTCTCCAGCAAGGAGTGAACCTTTCTCGGTTTCAGTCACACCCATTGCCCTCAACAACTGTGTGGCTTGGGCATCAGTGAGGAACGTCATTTTCTTTCCATAGTTGGAAGAGGAAGAATGCCAAAGTTTCCTTTCATAAATGTCATCACACCACCCTCACAGGGAAAAATAGGTTAGATATTCAAAAGCATCCTGATCACATCAAAGGGAAATCCAGTGCAGTGGGGCCACATTTAAATAAATATACTCGTTAGAAAAAGGAATGAGTGTTAGCAGAGAAAAGAGAGACCTGATGGGCAAATAGTCACGTCCCTGTGGTTGGGATAATTATGGGAATTGATTCCAAGGCAAACTGAGTGCTCCATTTCATCCGTGGCCTGCTGGAAGCCAAGTAACAGGACAGGGGACAAAGAAGGGGTGTAAGAGAAACATTCATAAGGATTTGGTGCTCCCACCAGAAAATAGAATGCCATCTATTGCCCTGTGCCTACCTGAGCAGGAGAGAGGGGACAGAGAGAGGAGGTGGTGAAGCAGCTGGTGGCACCATTGTTTGGCATGACAGGGCCTGGTAGATGGTGGGCAATATGGGAGTCAGCCAAGCCTGAACCCTGACTGGTGTGCCACCCCAGAGACTGCAGGCTGAGCAAGTGGGCCCTAGCTGCAAGAGGCTGCAGGATGGACTACTGGAGGGTGAAGGCTGAGGTCCTGATTTCCACCCTCAGGGAAACTTCCAGTGGTGAGGCCAATGCCTGACCTGCAAACAGCTCTTTTAGGAGTTGCCTACAAGACCCCACTCCTGAAAGCCTGCCTCACAGACAGCATAGACACCACTCAGTGTCAGCTAGAAAAGCAGGGAACCAGTCATGGAGAGGCCCATCTAAGCACTGGTTAGGGAGAACACAGTTGTCCTTTCCTTCTTCTCCTCCCATTTCCTGTATACTCCAGCCTCCTACAAGGAGGGAGGGTAGGGAGAAGTAAAGAAAACCCCACGACCTCTTCACTTTCCAAATGTATCTGGAGCCACAAACCTGGCTTATGACACATGAGGGGAGGAACTTTGAATTGGGTATTGAATTGAGGCTTTACACTGGCCCAGACTCCAAATGTCTGAAGGTGACCAGAAGGTTATGCTATTTTTCTAAGCAGTTAATAAGGGAAGGTAGGAAAGTTACCACAAAATCTGGCTGAAAGTACTGACTGAATTAAAAACCACAACAGTCTCATGCTTATTCCTCACTGAGTTCAGATAACTCAGTGTGCCAGATATACTGAGGTTTGTTTGTTTTAAATAAGGGGAAATCAGTGCATGCTGGAAGAACTTGGGTGGAGAGAGGTAGAGCCATAGAGAGGCAGAGATTGAAGATGTTCTGAGTTGAAGGTGATGATAGAAATAAATGACTTGCTTGGTAACACTAAGACATCTACATAGCTAGCATAAAAAATGCCATAAACAGAATCACCTTTACAAGTAAATTAAGCAAATAAAATAACCAATTGTCATTTTAGTACATGCACTATTTATGTCATTTATTAACTTAATGAATAATTTGTGTGGTACAAACTAAAACAATGATTCTTACCCAGAATATTTTTTCTTTTTCTCTCCAGTTTTGACTCAATGATCTCTTGTGTCCTTGCAGATGAAGTTTGAGCAGAAAAATTCAGATAAACAGGGACATAGCCAGCTGATTCTTGAATGTTATTTAGCAATCCTTTTGTAATCACAGACTTAAATTAAAAATAAATTAATTAATGTCACATCAATATAATCTCTTTCAGTTGTCTATATCTGTAATAATTTGGTACCACGGGTAAGAAACAAGATAAAAAGAGAGAGGTTAAAGCCAGCTTAAAATGTCTGCTTTCTCTTACTGGAGATTCCATTTAGTTATATTTTTCAGAACCAAAGAGATATTCTTTTTTTTTTTTTTCTTTCTTTTTTTATTATACTTTAGGTTCTGGGATACATGTGCAGAACATGCAGGTTCGTTACATAGGTATACACATGCCATGGTGGTTTGCTGCACTCAACAACCCATCATCTATATAAGATATTTCTCCTAATGCTA
>CAUYQU010013826.1:0-43521 GCA_963574635.1 Cheracebus regulus | reverse complement strand
TGAACTTCCCAGCAGTCCTGTTTATATGGGTGTAATTAGATCTGCCTCGGCAATAGTGGCCCGCCTCTGTAATGGCGGGTTACCTCGGCAACGGCGGGTTGCCTTGGCAACAGCAGGCTGCCTCCGCAATGGCGGACTTCGTCTGTCGTGGTGGAGTGCCCCGTAATGGCGGACACCCCTCCCCCACAGAACTGGACCGTCCCGGGTTCAGCTGCACCCGCTGCGAAACTCTTAACCAAGACCTCTTCCAATTGCTGTTTTAGCCGAGCCTGATCACCTGGCTCCCACCTTTAAAGAAGAACATGTCGTATTTGGTTTTCCGTTCTCGTGTTAGTTTGCTAAGGATAATAGACCCCAGTTACATCCATGTTCCTGCAAAGAACATAATCTCATTCTTCTTGATGACTGGTGGTAGTTCACAGTATGTATGTACCACATTTTCTTTGCCCGGTCTACCACTGATGGGTGTTTAGGTTGATCCCATGTCTTTGCCATTGTGAATAGTGCTGCAATAAACATACACAATTTATATTTCTTTGAGTATATAACCAGTATTGGGATTGCTGAGTCAAATGGTAGTTGTATTTTTAGGTCTTTCAAGAATTGCCACACTGTTTTTCACAATAGTTGAATTAATTTAAACTCCCATCAATAGTGTGTAAGTGTTCCATTTCCTCTGCATCTTTGACAGCACCTGTTATTTTTTGACTTTTAAATAATAGCTATTCTGCCTGGTGTAAGATGTTATGTCATGTGGTTTTGATTTGCATTTCTCTAATGATCAATGATATTGAACTTTTTTTCATACTTTTGTTGGCTGCATGTATGTCTTCTTTTTAAAAGTATCTGTTCATATCCTTTGCCCACTTTTTAATGGGGTTGTTTTTTCTTGTAAATGTGTTTATGTTCTTTATAGATGCTGGATATTAGACTTTTGTCAGATGAACAGTTGCAAAATTTTTCTCCCATTCTGTAATGTTGTCAGTTTACATTGTTGATAATTTCTTCTGCTGTGTGAAAGATCTTTAGTTTAATTAGATACCATTTGTCAATTTTCTTGTTGTTGAACTTGCTTTTGGCATCTTTGTCAATAAACCTTTGCTTATTCCTACATCCAGAATGGTATTGCTTAGTTTGTCTTCCAGGTTTTTAAGCTGTAGGTTTTACATTAAAGTCTTTCATTTATATTGATTTGATTTTTGTATGTTGCAAGGAAGTGGCATAGTTTGAATCTTCCACATATGGCTGGGCTTATTTCAGCAGTATTTATTGAACAAGGTGTCCCTTCCCTGTTGCTTTTGTCAGCTTTGTCAAAGATCAGATGGTTGTAGAGGGACAGCCTTATTTCTAGGCTTTCTATTATGTTCCATTGGCCTATGTGTTTGTTTTTGTAATAGTACCATGCTGTTCTGGTTACTGTGGCCCTGTAGTATAGTTTGAAGTCAGGTAGCATGATGCTTTCAGCTTTTTTCTTTTTCTTAGTATTTCTTTGATTATTCAGACTCTTTTTGGTACCATGAGTTTCAAAATAGTTTTTATTTTTTAATTCTGTGAAAAATGTCATTTGTAGTTTGATAGGAATAGAATTGAATCTATACACTGTTTTGGGCAGTATGGCAATTTTAACAGTATTGATTTTTTCTATTCATGAGCAGAGAATGTTTTTCCATTTGTTTATATCATCTCTGCTTTCTCTGAGCAGTGTTTTGTAGTTCTCCTTGTAGAGATCTTTTATTTCCCTGGTTAGCTGTATTCCTAGGTGTTTTATTCTTATTGTGGCAATTGTGTATGGGATATTGTTCCTGATTTGACTCTCGGCTTGACGGATGTTGGTATAGAGGAATGCTAGTGATTTTTGTACATAAATTTTGTGTCCAGACATTTTGCTAAAGTTGTTTACCAGTTAAAGGAGTTTTTGGCCTGAGACTATAGGGTTTTCTAGATATAAGATTATGTTGTCTGCAAACAGGGATAGCTTGGCTTTCTCTCTTCCTATTTGAATGACGTTTATCTCTTCCTCTTGCCTGATTGCTCTGTTAGAGGCTTCCAATGCTAGGAAGTAGAGAGAGGCATCTTGTGCCAGTTTTCAAGGGGAATGCTTCCAGCTTTTGCCATTTATTATGATGTTGCCTGTGAGTTTGTCATAGATGGCTCTAACTATTTTGAGGTATGTTCCTTCAATAACTAATTTATTGAGAGTATTTAATATAAAGAGATGTTGACTTTAATTGAAAGGCTTTTCTGCATCTGTTGAGAAGATCATGTAGTTTTTGTCTTTAATTCTGTTTATGCATTGAATCATGCTTATTGATTTGCATATGTTGAAACTACCTGGCATCCCAGGGATAAAGCCTACTTGACTATGATGAATACATTGTTTGATGTGTTGTTAGATTCAGTTCACAGTATTTTGTTGAGGATTTTTGCATCAATCTTCATCGAGGATATTAGCTGCAAGTTTGTTGTTGTTATTGTTGTTGTGTCTCTGCCAGATTTTGGTATCTGGATGATGCTGGCGTGTGGAATAAATTAGAGAGGAGTTCCTCCTCTTCAATTTTCTGGAATAGTTTCAGTAGAAATGAAACCAGCTCTTTCTTGTATATGTGATAGAATTCAGCTGTGAATTCATCTGGCTGTAAGCATTTTTGGTTGGTAGGCTTATTACTGATTGAATTTTAGAGCTCATTATTGGTCTGTTCAGGGATTCAGTTACTTCCTGGCTCAGTCTTGGGAGGATATATTTGTCCAGGAATATATCTATTTCTTTTCTAGATTTTCTAGTTTGTGTGCATAATGATGTTCATAATATTTTCTGATAGTTATGTGTATGTTTGTGGGGGTCAGTGATAATATATCTTTGGTTGTTTATAATTGTGTTCACATGGATTTTCTCCATAGACCTAGACGTCTATCTATTTTATTGTTATTTTTAAATAAACCAGTTACTGTAATTGTTAACTTTTTGAGTGGTTTCTTGTGTCTCTAGCTCCTTCAATTCAGCCCTTATTTGGCTATTTTTCGTCTTCTGCTGGCTTTGGGATTGGTTTCTTCTTGGTTCTCTAGTTCTTTTAGTTGTACTGTTTGGTTGCCAAATTGAAATCTTTCTAACCTTTTGATGTGGTCATTTGGTACTAAAAATTTCTCCTTTAACACTGCCTCAGCTGTGTTCCAGAGATTCTGGTATGTTGTATTTTTGTTCTCATTAATTTCAGAGAACTTCTTGATTTCTGTGTTAATTTTATTATTTATCCAAAAGTCATTCAGGAGCTGGTTATTCAATTTCCATGTAATTGTATAATTTTGAGTGAACTTTTTAGTCTTCATTTCTAATTTGACCGTGTTGTGGTTTGAGAGAGTGGTTGTTATGATTTCAGTTCTTTTGCATTTGCTGAGGAGTATTTTACATCTAATTATGTGGTCAATTTTAGAACATGTGTCATGTGGTGATAAGAAGAATGTATGCTCTGCTGCTTTTTTGTAGAGAAATTCTGTAGATGCCTATTAGGTCCATTTGATCCAGTGCTGAGTTCAGGTGCTGAATGTCTTTGTCATTTTTCTGCCTCAATGATATGTCTCATACTGTCACTGGGGTGTTGAAATTTCCGACTATTATTGTGTGAGAGTGTAAGTCTCTTTAAAAGTGTCTTAAGAGCTTTATGAATCTGGGTGCTACTGTGCTGAGTGCCCATATATCTAGGATATTTAGGTCTTCTCATTGAATTGAACTCTTTGTCATTATGTAATGCCCTTCTTTGTCTTTTTTTGATCTTTGCTGGTTTAAAGTCTGTTTCATATGAAATTTAGAGTTGCAACCCCTGTTTGTTTTTGTTTGTTTGTTTTTGTTCATTTTGTTTATCTTTTTTTCTGTTTTCCATTTGCTTGGTGGACTTTTTCCATCTCTTTGTTCTGAGCCTATGTTGTTACCGCACGTTTGATGAGTCTTTTGAATAGTATACAATGGGTCATATTTCTTTATCCAGCTTGCCACTTTGTGCTTTTTAAATGTGGCATTTAGCCTATTTACAATCACAGTTAGTATTGACATGTGTGGATTTGATCCTGTCATCATGATGTTAGCTGGTAATTATGCAGACTTGTTTGTGTGGTTTCTTTATAGTCTGGTCTGTGTATTTCAGTTTGTGTGTGTGTGTGTGTGTGTGCATGTGTGTGTGTGTGTGTGTGTGTGTGTGTGTGTGTGTGTGTGTGTGTGGCTGGTAACAGTCATTTCTTTTCATATTTAGTGCTTCCTTCAGGAGCTCTTGTAAGGCAAGCCTGGTGGTAATGAATTCCGTTAGCATTTGCTTGGCTAAAACGGAGCTCATTCTATTTTGCTTATGAAGTTTAGTTTGGTCAGAAATAAAACCTGGGTTGGAATTTGTTTTCTTTTAGAATGTTGAACATTGACCCCTAAGCTCTTCTGGCTTGTAAAGCTTCTGCTGAAAGGTCTGCTGTTTGTCTGATGGGCTTCCCTGTGTAGGTGGCCTGACTCTTCACTGTAGCTGCTTTTAACTTTTCTTTTCTTTTCATTTCAGCCTTGGAAAATCTGACAGTTATGTGTCTTGGGGATGATCTTCTTGTGAAGTATTTTACTTGGGTTCTCTGCATTTCCTGAATTTGAATGTTGGTCTTTCTAGCTAGGTTGGGGAATTTCTCATGGATGATACCCTGAAATATGTTCTCCAAGTTGCTTACTCTCCCAGTCTTTTTCAGGGACACCAAGAGGTCATAAACTTGATCTCTATATAATTCCATATTTCATGGAGGTCTTGTTTGTTCCTCTTTATTCTTTTTTTTCCATTCTCATATGTCTTATTTCAGAAAGCCAGTCTTCAGGCTTTGAAATTCTTTCCTCTGGTTGGTCAATTCTGCTTTAACATTTGTGATTGTATTATGAAATTCTTGTAGTGTGTTTTTCAGTGTTACCAGGTAGGCTACATGCTTTTCTATACTGGCTCTTTTGTCCCTCAGTTCTTGTACGTTTTATTGTATTTCTTGGCTTCCTTGGATTAGATTTCAATGTATTTCTGCATCTCAATGATCTTCACGCCTATCCATATTCTGAATTCTATTTATTTCACTTCTGCCATCTCAGCCCAGTTCAGAACCATTTCTGGAGAGGTAGTGCAGTCATCAGGAGGAAAGAAGACGCACTGGCTTTTTGAGGTTTCAGCGTTCTTGTGTGGGTTGTTTTTCATCTTGGTGAGCTGATGTTTCTTCATTCTTTGAAGTTGCTGACCTTTGGTGTTTTATCCTATTTGATGACCTTGAGCATTTGATTGTGTTAAAAGATGGGTTGAGCTAACTGGTTTCGTATCTGAAAGATTTTAGGGAGCCAGTGCTCAGCCCCCAACTCCTGGACTGCGTTCTCTAACTCCGAGAAAATTCTATCCAGCCTCAACTTTGCCCTTTGACTCCTCCAAGTCAAGAATCCAATGCACTCGGGTGCAGAGGTGCTTTGGGACCAGTGGTAGCTATACTCTGATGGGTGCTGTCAGCCCATCAGAGTGTGGTGTGTTTCATCGTGTGGTGGCAGGAGGATCCACCCTTGTTTGCACATGCCTGATGCAATGGCAGTGGAGGTGGTAACACGACAGGGTGCACATGTCGACTGCATCAGGGTGCTAGTGGGTGTCAGAATGCCTGCCTCTGTGCTGGTGTTTACCACAGTGGTGGAGGTAGCATGAGGTGGGGTGTAAGGGTAAGGGGCCTGCGTGGTTGCACTAGTGATGGTGTTAGCACAGGGGTGGAGTGCTGGCAGGTTCAAGTCTGTGTGTGCTCTCTGCGCGCCATAGTCAGGCTCAGTGGCTCATGACGAGGAAGGGTTGTCTGCTGTTCTCTGTGCCTAGTTTCATTCCCTGTCGTGCTAGTGCAAGGGCTGGGTGCTGGCAGAGGTGCGACGTGCTGACTCTGTCTTGCCAAGACTTTGGCTGCAATGGTGGCCTGGGAGCGGGAAAAGTGATACTGGGGGGGCTGTGGGAGTGGGGGAAGCTTCAGTGTTGTCGGGGAGCCAGCAGGCTAGTGTATGGTGGGGGCCACCCCACTGGAGCTATCTGTTGGTCAGGCATGGTCCTCCAGTGCCGGAGTTACGATGCTGGCCCCCAGGGCACCCAAGGCTGCCCTGCAAGCAGGTGGGGCCAGGAGAGGTCAGCAAACCAAGGGGTGCTCAGGTCAATCCAGCCCGTCTGATGGGCAAGACCACTTTGCAGAGTTTGGGTCCACCAGTTTCTCTAGGGCTAAAATATCCTACAGGAGCAAACTGAGCCTGGGGGATGAGCATCCCTGCCCATTATCTTTAACCACATATATTTTGTCTTATATGTAATGTAATAAAAATATTTAAACATTTTCTCTGTCTATATAATGACCTCAGAATATTGAGTTTTTTGAACTAGCTTATTCAGAATGTTCTTCCCTTGTATCAATGTGTAATAGAACTTTGAATTATGTTTATAATTAAATTTTCTAAAAAAAAATTAATAAAGCAAAAGTGTAAGCAATCTTATTCTATACAGAAAGTCACACTGGTGATTTAAAAGAAATAGTAAGTCAAATAATAACCAAGAGGAAAGAAAGAAACAGTAAAAAAAAATTAAGTGATTATTAAAAATATGAACACCTTCTTGAAAAGAGACATATTTCCATGCTCTTAGAAAGACAGAAAAAAATCTGATCAGTAGCACATTTGGGGAAACAAGATAGGTACCTTGAAGAAAAATAAGGGTGGTTGGACAAATTAGATTTGTTGTGGAGAACATGATTTTGGAAAATATTATAATAATGTTTTGTCTAAGAAGAATTTGATTTTAATTTGATTGATTGAAATGTCTCTAGTTTCAGATGTGTGTGTATCCTAAAAAAAGGTATTCAATTTTGTGTGGAGGGTAAGAGGGGATGATCAAGTAGTATTGTCAACTGCTTATTATGAGAGATAAAATTTTACAGAAAAGCAAACTTATCATGATACATACTTGGTGCAATACAGGAGAAAAAAAAATGTTGAAAAAAAACAAAGCAATTAGTATTCTCTTACCAATGCTATACTAAGTTGGGTCACCGGTCATAACATAATCTATAAAAATCAAAGCAGTTAAATATTTCTCTAAAATGGCTGGATTTCTTGTAAAATCACTGCTTTATGGTTATAGAGGGGATTATCTTGTATTCTATTTGAAAAAGAAGAAGAATGCTGTATGTATTCAAAAATTAACAGAAATGCTTACATGAGTGAACATTTAGTTACAAATAGATGTCCAAACACAAAAACCAAAATATTTGTAGGTACATATTGAAGGTCAGTTGGAAAAAAAATGCCAAAAATAGGTACTGTATGTTTTACACTGATCTCAAGTAACTACAGAAGAAAAATTATAATAATGATGGAGGTGGTTAGTTATTGATTTTCATTCAACTAGCAATATTTCAGCTAATTATAACCCAGCGTTTACCGTGTACTTAATAGTCCCTTAAAATTGGCTCAAAGTCTCTTCCTGAGCATGTGAGGAAATCCAGTGCCTCTACCTTGTCTTCAATTTCTTGGCAAGTAACAAGTATTACTCAGCTATTTCTTACTTCATTTTCTTTGCTTCTCTAAATCCAAATATATTTTATACCATGATCATTGAAACTTTACTCAGTACTCTGACACAAATCTTCAATAGAATATATGATCTCAAATTTTCTTAAAAAGAACTCAAAAAATATTTTGTCATGATTGGGAGTAACAATTCAGCAAAGCAGAGGAACAGAACACCTGACTGTCCCTGCAGGAGCTTTACCGATACTCAGTTTTAGCACTTGGCTGCGCCCTTTCAACCTTTTGCTCTTTCTTTTTCTTTAAATTGTATTTAATTTTTGATCTGTGTTTTCTTAGCATTCACTGAAATCCTTTAAGATGACGACTATGAATCCTCTGTCAGTAATCTTACAGATCTCCATTTCATCTAGGTCCATTGTTGGAGCTTCATTAGTTTATTTTGTTGCCATATTTTTCTAATTTTGAAAAATAATCCCTTTGTCTTTATGTTGAGGAGGTGGCCAGTTCTTCCATTTTTTGCAAGTGTGTTTTGGAGGCGATAGACCTTTACTAGTTAGTTTAGCCTGGGATCATGGCTGGGCTGGCTGGTATCAACTCTGGACAGCAGACCTGATTACTGAGTTCTTTAATTAGACTGGGTTGCTTCCTGTACTCTGAAGTCAAATGGTACCATTGACTGTGCTTCATGCTCTACTGAGGCCAGTAGCTGGACTCTGCCATCATGTGGAGCTGTTGGCTAGGCTCTGCAATTGTCTTTAATTCAACAGAGCTGCAAGTTATTATTTCCCCTGGCTAGATAGTATTTTTATTTAAAATCCATACTTGAGCAGGGCTATGTGCTGGACATCAGGGTGGGTGAGGTCTCTGGGGTTGTTGCTCAGCCACAGGGGGATGAGTAAAGCCAAAGTCTCTGCTCCACTGCCATGCATAGTGTTGGGCTTGACTCCTAGCCTGAGGTAGGCTTAAGCAGAGCAGTAAAGTTTGTCAGAGTCACCACTTAGCAGCTAGGATTGGGTGGGACACAATTCTCCTTCCATGGGCAGTTGTTGACTTGCCGTTGCCAGCCAGTCTGGGGATGATTTAATGGGAGAATGGGATTTAGAGAGTTTACTTCTTTCTGTCTAGCTTTGGGCAGGGTAAATGCTTCCTCTGCAGGTAATCACTGACCTGCAGTTGCTGCTCAAACTGGGGAATAGCTGGAAGATGGCTACAGACGGGAGTCTGAAAGACCTGCAGACTATGCTTCCTGCAGGATGATGTTGGCTAGTTTCTCTGGTGTGGAAGCACTGTTGGCTCCAGTGTGGAGAAATGGCCATGGTGTGCACACTGGTCACTGTGAACCACACTGCATTCTTTGGTTCTAACTGACTGCAGTTAATCTAGCCCTGTCAGTACTCCCAGTATTTCTGCGGGATGAGACAGGAGTGAACTGTTCTGTGAAGAGTCCTAGAATGGTGGGGAAGCTGAATGTCCATCTCCAACTCACTTTTCCCGCTGTACAAACCATGGATCCAGGATAATTCTCTGTGTGTGGTGGGTGCTATGCAAATTGTGAGAGGGGTCAGTGCAATCAAAGAAATCCAATTCTCTTGCCATTGGATCTAGGAGGGAGTGAAGCCTGGGGACTCCTATCCTGCTATCTTGCTCAATGTCACTTCCTATTTTTTTTAACTGTAAATGAATGGCAAATTATGTATTTAAAAAATTTTTACACCACTGAATCAAGTTGTTATCGTATATAAAGCATTCTCTTTGTCTTTCTTTCTGAAGCCAACCCAAATAACAACATGATTGACAAAATATTGTATATGTAATTAAGAAACATCTATACTCGTTGAATACAGCATGTAAAGTTTGGCTTATAGTTTGAGTAAAACTGGGTTGGGATAAGGTCTATACTTACAAGATCATTAGGCTTTGGAAAGAGCCAAAAGCATTCAGACTTTGAAATAAGAAAGAGCAAAGGTTATCAAAGCACATGGTTAACTCTTAAGTGTAAAACTTTATTTCCTTTATTTTGGAACAAGATCAATGTTTGACACATTAGTGGGAGAGAGAATAGGCTTAAATCTTGATTATGCAGTGACAAAACTATCTTTGAAAATAAAAAAGAAAGAAGGAAACAGTAGGCCAGACAAAAGATGCTACAAAAAGCTAAACAACTGTTTTCTATCAGAGAAAAGAAAAAGACTAAATTAAGAACACAAATTCTATATGATATGGAGTTTACTGAGCCTGAAAAATACCTTGCAAGATTGCATGTGAGTTATATCTGCAGAGATGTCAGTTGATGAGAAGGTCTCCTGTAGGTTATAGCTCAACCCTAATGCATGCCCAATATAAACAGATAAATTTACAATGTTTCACCAATAACTTGTATGGAAAGAACTTATAATATGATTAAGAATCACAACAGGCACTGGGAAAATCCACAAATACATTAAGAATAAAAATAAAAGGAAAATAATTAGACTAAGAAAAGGCAAAAGAAGAACATAAAAGTAATAAATACATCAAAGTGCAATACAGCACTTTCTGTAAAATTTTTAAAATATTCAAATGAAATCTGGCTTTTCTGATATATTGCTAATATCAAAAGATAGAAGGACTCATGCTAATATCCAAAGATCAAAGGACTCAGAAACAAAATGCTGTCAGGAACAGGTAAACACCAAACTGGCAAAGACTGGGGGAAAATAGAAACACAAAATGAAAATAAAGTTTGCATCATAAGTAGTAAAAAAATTCATAGGCTGCTCAAAATATGGCAGGGTCATTGAGTCTCATAAAAATTGATCAGAGTTATATTAAAGAGGAAAATAAAGAACAAATTTATATTTTATGGACTTTACTCAAAAGGAGATCCAACATATTTACAGTTGCTCTTAGAAATGAAAACTGCCTCACACCTGTAATCTCAGCACTTTTGAGAGACCGAATAAACATGTCCATATGCATGTGATGAGTTTACCTGAGGTTAGTAGTTGCCTGTCTATGTAAAATGTACAGATACATAGTTATACCAAAGACTATATCTATTTATAGTAATTTTAAAAGAAATACTATGTATACTTTTTTTTCTGAATTGGTTGGACTGTGTAATTTTTGAATGAGCTATTGCAGCTAGAAAGAGAAAAATGTATTATGCAGTCATTTGAGTGTGTGCTAGCTGCCTTTCTATATTAAAACTTCAAAATCATGAATGATTTATGAAGATTCCAGAGAAATACCATTTGTAGATTTGAGATGTCACTTATGCTTTTTTGTCCATTAGATTTGTTGCCCTCTTTTGCACTTAAATACATCATTTTTCTTCTTTACTTCAACCTTCCATAAAAATAATGATTTTTTAAATCTCCATTTGAAGCATTACACTGTGGAAAATATCCTATGAAAGTTATTTTAAGAAAACTACTGAATTTACTTAAAATTTTTATTGGAAAGAATAATGCAGCAATAGATATACTGAAGCTTTGCTCAGCCAAGAAAGGATTAAGTAGTAATATTGTTTGATCTATTGAAGTTCATATGTATTTACATAAATTATACTAGGAAACTCTTTTTTCCCCTTCATTACTCTAAAACTTGCTTTATCCATATGAAAGCAATTACTTTTATCAAGGTATATGACTAAAGTCTGGCTCTGTTTATAGTTTGTTTTTCTAAGGTGGCATATCCTAGAAATGGAAACTGTGTTGCTCCCTAATGGACTAGACACATATAACTTCATTGTATCACGGATATTACTGTATTTATTATCCTTTTCTTTTCTTTTTTTTGGTTTGTTTTGGTTTTGTCTTTGTAAGTAAATTCTGTAATTTCTATTATTATCTTAATTTAGTCTTTGAAATTGTAAATATATGTGTGTAGGGGTGTGATACATGTGTTTTTACTTTTCCAATGAAAAGAAAATTAATTATAACAACTGAATCTGCTTTTCATTGTATTATTAGCCTCCACCATCATTTGTACTATAGCCCTGCAGGATCTAGAGAGAGCACTTTAAAATTTTATAAACTGAAAATTTCTATTTATTAGGTTTCATGTAAGTAAAATATAAAATTTTACATTTGAGCTTGTGAGATGCCAAAGCAAAATTTTATTAGTTGTTTCTAATTCTGGAATAAGACATATGTAATTATTAACAATTTTTATGAAGACTTGTAATATTTGTGAATACAGTCAGAAATGAATAAAAATTATTTAGTCAAAGAACTTGAAATATTTTTAATAAAAATAACTCCACAAAAATTATAACTAAAAGTCAATATGTTATTTTGTCCATATTTCCCTAAAAAATTATTCTTGAGAATTGTATTATTTTACATTTTATTGATTTTTTACTGATATCTAATATTTGTACATATTAATGGGGTACATGTGATATTTTGTTACATGCATATAATGTGTAATGATCAAGTCAGGGAATTTAAAGTATTCTTCACCTCTAGTATCTATCATTTCCATATGGTGGGAACATTGCAAGTCCTCTTTTCTGGCTATTTTGAAAGATTTGGTACGTTACTGTTAACTGTAGTCATCCTACTCTGCTGTTGAACAGTGGAACATATGCTTCTATTTAACTGTATGTGTTACCTGTTAACCAGTCTAAAAGTCATCTCCTATTATTCGACTACTCCAGGGAAAAGGCTTCACCCAGAGCAGAGGGAGCAGAATGCCTAGGAGTTTAGAACTCTGGGGGAGTGCGTGGAGAGCTGGACGCTTCCCTGCTTTGTGTGAAGAGCCACTTTTGCCTTTACATCATTCACTAACAGTGGAGTTTGAATCCTTTGGTTCAGTTTCCCAAAGTTAGAAAGTATTCATGCTCAACTGCTTGAGATTTAGAAGTAACAACCCTTAACCAAAATTGCAAACATCTATCCTTAGCCTTGTCATCAATGCTAATGATGACAAGAGAATATGAAGTATCCAGTTTTACAAGGGTGGAAATTTAGGATCTGTTTACTTTTTACTGACTTGTTCAGTTTAGTACTTTTTACTAAACTTGTTACTGTTTACTGACTTGTACACACACACACACACAATATACATATAGAGAGATATATTTTGAGATGTCTCACTCCATTGCAAAGGCATTGTCTCGTTTTTTATTGTTTTAGGGAACTGCTTTAGTTTGAACATCAAATAATTTATTAGGTTAAATATTAGCCAATAACTTTTAGAATGAGATAATAGAGATAGTTGTCTTTGATCAGAGAAAATTTCTTCATTCACATTTTAAGATTCTTTATTAATAACTGTCTTTGACTTTAATTTAACCAGGAATGTGATGTAATCCGCCAAAACTATTTTAACATAAAGAACATGAATTTTAATAAGCCAAATAGAAGGCTGGGGGACAATGAATCAAGCTTCTTATAGAACGCAATTTTGAATCTTTAATACCCAGACAAACAATTATACACACTATACAAACATATGTGAGAGCATAGTAGAAACATTTTTGCATGCGCAAGAATTCCAAAGGTTTTGTTTTCATGTACTTTAGCCAAATACATTAGTTGAAGGTGACTTATAGCGAATAAGGAAGAAAACTAAAAACAAAGAATATGTAAAAGAAGTTCTAATCCATCAGTTCAAGGAAAAGATGTCACAAGAAAAGATATGCATTGCAGCAGGCATGTAGAAAACATTCATTCTGAAATGAGTAAAAAGCAACAATTAGAGTGCTTTGACAAAAAAGGAAGATTCTATGCACTAGATGATAAGAATATGGTAAAAGCGGGTTTACTTTAGGTCACGGAGAAAACTATTAGAATTCATGAAGGGAAAAGTAATAAACTATGAAAGAAAATATACCCCAAATATAAAGCAAAAGAATCTGTGTAGCATTAGACTGAACTTTTTTTTTTTTTTTTTTGAGACAGGTTCTCACTGTGTCATTCTGGGTGAAGTATAGTAGAGCAATCAGCTCACTACCAGCTTCACCTTCCTGGGCTCAGTTGATTCTCCTACCTCAATTTCCTGAGAAGTCGGAACCACAAGCATGCACCACCATGCCTGGCTAGGCTAATTCTTATATTTTTTGTAGAAATGGGGTTTTGCTATGTTGCCCAGACTGGTCTTGATCTCCTCGGCTCAAGTAATCTACCCACCTTGGCCTTCCAAAATGCTGGGATGACAGGTGTGAGCAGCAGGCCCAGCTAGATTGGACCATTAATTATATGCGAGTCAAGTTTTTCTGCAAGTATTGGCACTAACGTCCGTTGTCTTTTAAGCTACATGAAGGTCTTATATTGTATACATAGAGAAGGAATTAAAATAGAAGCACACAATATGGATATCTATGGCATCAGAATACTGTTGTTTGTTGCTTATAATATTTTTAGTGACACTGTTGTTAGAAAATATGATTTTTATTCTACAATTAGGCTTTAGAATTTTCTTTGGTATGGCTTCCTTGTTTCTTGAAAATTTCACTGTCTGCCATAACCATCTTAGTTCATTCTTCTCAAGAAATAGTAGCTTTTTTTCCTAGCCATGTTTGTTCCCATCTTAGAGCCTTTGTGCCAGCTACTCAATTAGTGTTTATTGTTTTCCATTTTTTTTCCTTTTCCTTTTCTTTTTTTTTTAAATTTTATTTTAGGTTCTGGGGTGCATGTGCAGATCTTGTAGGATTGTTACATAGGTATACTTATGCCATGGTGGTTTGCTGCCTCCATTCCGTCACCTACATTAGGTATTTTTCCTAATATTATCCCTCCCCAATCTCCCCAACTCCTGTTATCGCTCCCCTAGACCCCCAACCCCGACAGACCCATGTGCAATGTTCCCTTCCCTGTGTCCATGTGTTCTCATTGTTCAACGGGTGTTCTCACTTATGAGTGAGAACATGCGATGTTTGGGGTTTAAGGTTTTTCTGAGTTTTGGCATGGCTTGCTTCTTCCTGCCAGTCAAGCTTCAAGTTAAAACATCTTTATACAGACTTTCTCTAACAACGAAATCTAAAGCAGAGATTTTTTTTCATTATAGGGAATGTAAGTTTTGTGTGGATATAAGCTTTATATGGATATTTTTTATATCTGCTAGGTAAGTATCTGGGAGTTGAATCACTGACTCTTTATAAATGTATTTGTAACTTTATAGGAAACTGCCAAACTATTTCCCAATGGATTGTAGCATTTTATATTCCTGCTAACAATGAATGAGAGGTCCAGTTGATCCACACTTTTAACAACAGTAGATATTAACACACTTTGTAATTTTAGCCATCTTAACAACTATGTGATAGTGTATTCTTATGGTTTAGTTTGTATTTCTCAAATGATTAATAATGCTGAGTATCTTTCCACGTGCTTATGCATCTCTCTCTCTCTCTCTCTCTCTCTCACACACACACACACACCATATTTGGTGAAAAGCTGCTCACAGCATTTTTGCACATTTCTTTTTAATCAGGTTGATTATATTACAACTGAGTTAAAAATTAGTTATATATTTGGGATCCATGAACTTTGCCAGATACATGTTTTGCAAATATTTTCCTGTTTCTGGTTTTTCTATTTTTGTATCATTGACCTAAAAAAGAAATGTGTTTAACATTTGTAGATGTCAAGTATCAACATTACGCTTTCATTGTTTCTACTTTTGTGTCATATCTGAAGCATTTGCAAAGATTTTCTCATTTTCTTCATGAAATTTTAGAGTTTTAGTTTTTTATTTAGATCTCTGATCCATTTTTAGCTGTTTTTTTTAAGTGAATGTTAAGAGGAAAAAAATGTGGTTTACTTATGTAGTTTACCTTTCTCCGACTATTTTTCTACTACCATTTGTACCTATTAGGGGGACTTTTTACAAAAAGAAAGCAACTTCCCTTTCCGTTTAAACTAGTTTGGATGGATTCTACTGCCCTCACCTAGAAAGTCAGCCCAATAGATATGTTTTATTGAAAAGAATAAAGAGATGAAGCAAGGGAGGAAGACAAAGCATCGATGTCAGAAGCCTTTAATAAGATGCTTTAACTTCATCTTGAAAACAGGGAGCCAATGAAGAATTTTAGGACAAGAAGTGACATGGTTATACTTATACTTTACAGTGTACTCTAGCTTCAGTGAGCAGGAACAATACATATGGTTTGCTGCTATCTCATTTGTAGTACTAAATATTTATTTGTCCCATAAACCCACCAAAGAAATATAAAAGCGTTCAAAGAACAGTTGAGGAACTGATGGTTATAAACGTGTCCTCTTATTCTGAACATTAATCATTGTCTTGTTAGTATGCTAACTCAGTAACTTAGTTAATGTGCTCAAGTCCTATGTTTTCTAGGTGGTAGAGCTGAAGAGGATAAATGAAGATTACTTTACTAGAGAAAGTAACAATTAACATTTTATATGTTTGTTATTAGTAAAATTTTACTTTAATAAAGGATGGACTGCTAAATATAGGCCTTATACTATATATGCATGTAAGTAAATACAGCAAGCCATTGGTATTTGTAGAAGCATACTACCTGGAATCAGAGCCAGAGAGTGAACAATAACATTGTTAAATACAGACAACATCATTCCACACTTCCATAGTGGATAATTACAAACCTGTATCTAATGTTAGTCAATCTTTTGACAAAAATAAGAGAGAAAGAGAAAGGAAGAAAGGGGTAATTAAAGAAAGAACAAAAATTACAGTAGGAGGTCGAACAGCTTGCCTTAACTCTAGTAGGAAAACCAAGTTTAAAAATATATAATTTAAGAAATATTCCCAATTTGCATTACAAGAATCATTTGCACACTTGCCAAAGAGGACCAATTATTTAATTTTAGGCAGATAGATAAGTAGATGGAATAGGGTACTGTTCAAATATAAAATCACTAATTGTTGTAGAACATTCTGAAGATGTTTTACACAGTATAAGTTAATTATCATGAATTAGGATGTGTGCTAATCGGGCAAGGATAAGAGCTAAAATATTATTTGATCTATCAAAAGTTTTAGGGAAAGCTTTGAAGACTTATTATATTAATCATCATTTTATCATATGCTAATCACATTAAGTTTAATTCTATACTTTCTTTTACATTGTATGGTTTTTAATTATATCAAGTGAATTCAACAGCTTTAATGGAAAGGTCAACTCTGTAGATTTTGAGTTTTCAATAGCCGACTGCTATTAAAAAAAGAGAGAATGTAGTTTTAAAAATTTATACTTGTAAAAGTTTGAAATGCGATGCAAATTAAAGAATATATCTAAAAAGAAAATAAGTGTAAGTAAATTATACCATATTAATTTTTTTGTTATTTTATTCAGAATGATATGTAACCCTAAAACATCACCTTAATAATTACTTATCTTCTTATTCATTTTCTTTTCTCAGAACTATTTTTTTAGAGATTCCATTTTTACTCCTTAGTTGATTTTACATATTTCTTATATATGTCTTTGTTCATTAATCCAGCTAGTTTATAATAGTTACTCAATGTCATCTTGATCAGCCAACCCTATTAATAACAAGATTTGTTGACAAGTGCTGGATTTTCTGCAAAAGCTTCATTAATTTTGGTAACTTCTCCTGATATAGGAGAACAGAGTTTATTAACAGCTTTCACACTTTCCAATATCTCAAATTCATTTTATTTGTTTAATTTTGTCTGTATTTCAGGCAGACTGTGATCCCAAAGTTTCCTGTGCAAACCTTCCAATGCCCACTGTTCCAATACCATTTTCAGTTGTTATCCATTCACATTGGTCCATAAATGTATATATTAAGAGCTGAGCCAGGTCATGTACATGGTCCAGAGAGCACTTACCTCAGCCTCCAGGGCCACAGTGGGCAGAGCAGACAAGCAGTGGGCAGAGTAGGCCCACAGGGTCCCAGCTTCTCCAAGTGTCTGGTTCACATTGGTGCCAGGGGTAGTTGTGGAGCACCTGGGCAGTCCCTGGTCAGGGTGGTCCCAGGCTGGAATGAACCAGAACATGGTTCTTGTCCATTTTCTAACTATAGTATGACCTGTCTGTTTTGAGCAGGAATGGAATTTAGTTGGACTTTGAGATTTAGAAAAATACTGGAAGAACTGAGAAATCAAAGTTCAGAAAGTTCACAATTACTCTCAACTAGGAGTTTAGAAGCATATGGTTTCCAACAACTCCCTGAGAAAGTGCTATATTTCTCCATTTAAAAAAAAAAAAGAAAACATTTATTTTAAGTTCAGGGGTAAATGTGCAGGCTTGTCATATAAATAAATTGTATGTCGCAGGGGTTTGGTGTACAGATAGTTTTGTCACCCAGGTAATAAACATAACACTTTCTAGGTGGTGATTTGATCCTTTCCCTCCTCCCACCTGGACCCTTAAGTAGGCCCTGGTGTCTATTGTTCTCTTCTTTGTGTCCATATGCACTCAAAGTTTAACTGCCCCTTACAAATGAAAACATTTGGTATTTGGTTTTCTGTTCCTGTTTTAGTTTGCCTATAATAATAGCCTTCAGCTTCATTCATGTTGCTGCAAAAGATATGATCTCATTATTTTTTATGGTTGCAGAGTCTTTTATGATGTATATGTACCATACTTTCTTTATTCAGTCTATCGTTGACAGGCTTTTAGGCTGTTTCCATATCTTTGCTATTGTGAATAGTACTGCAATGAACATACATATCCATCATCTTTATGGTAGAATGATTTATATTACTTTGGGTTTATACCCAATAATCAGATTGCTGGGTTAAATATTTCTGCCTTAGGGTTCTTTGAGAAATTCCTAAACTGCTTTCCACAATGGCTGAACTAACATGCGCTTCCACCAGCTGTATACAAGCGTTTTCTTTACTCCATAACCTTGACAGCATTTAATTTTTAACCTTTGATAGCAGCCATTCTGACTGGCATAAGATGATATCTCACTGTAGTTTTGCTTTGCATGTCTCTAATAATCCGTGATGTTAAGCATTTTTTCATTTACTTGTTAGCCATGTCTGTGTCTTCTTTTGAAAAATCTCTGTTCATGTAATTTACCCATTTTTAATGGGGTTGTTTGTTTTTTGATTGTTAATTTGTTTAAGTTTCTTATAGATTCTAGACATTAGACCTTGATGTGCGTAGTTTTCAGATATTCTCTTCCATTCTGTAGGTTGTATCCAGAAGCTTTCTAAATGTTCAGGGAGAAATTAGGCAGTAGGAACATGAGTGGATTTCCACGGTGTGCCAGGAAGCTTGTGTCTGATCACAACTATGTCTGAAAAATAATGCCTTGTCCCTTTTTTTCTACTGTCCTAATCCTGCATTAGTATCTTTCATTGGCAAACTCTGACCTGGATCGTGTCAAGAAGGATATGGATGAGTAGTAGTTCATGCCCTCTTCTTGATGATGAAAAATAAATATTAAAAAGGGGTGGGTAAAAGAATGTGGTATTGGTTGAAAATGGAAGACTTGAATATTAACTTTTACTACTGCTTCTAAATAATGGAAAGTTGAACTAAGTTAACCTGCCTAGAAAAATAATTAAATAATACTATAAGCAAATATTAAAATTATCATTAATGACAGAATGATTAAATGTTTAATAATAGTGAAATAGATTATTAAACTTTATTTTAAACATTTTAATACACAAATGAAATTATGTTAAATTAAAATTTCTCATCTGATAATGTTCAAATTATACTAAAAAGCCATTTATTCTACTTTCTTACATTCATCCCCATTTATATCCTAAACTTAAGTGCTGCCAGTACCATATTTCCCTGCTCATATGTTTGCTCCTGTTAGTCCTCTGTGTGAATTAGCCTTACAGCTTAATTTTCAAATTTCAAAGTTTTACATGTTATTGTTCTTGACTGTCCTAAGGATAGTGAGAATCTTATTCACTTGCTGATTCTGTGGCTCTTGAGGGGCCTTCTGGGAGTTTCGCAGTGCAAATTCAAATGCCAGCCTTTTCAATCGAGTCTATATAAATAAGCCTTTATCCTCGGTGCACAACCCCTAATCAGTATTTATTGAATATTTATTACATCTTAGCCACTCTTAGTGGAACTAAAAATTCTTGTCACCCTAATTTATCAGCTGGAAGACAACAAGTCAGGGGTTAAATCTCAAATGATTTCAGTGAATGGACCAAGACTAGACGACTATATAATTGCAATAAGGAATGGAGATCTGTTCACTGTTTTATAATTTTGAATTGCATAGACATAAACTCCCATTTACTCATAGGTAGATTTTATATGCTAGTTTCTTCTGAATTGGATGTGATAGGAAGTTTTTTCCCCCCCACCCCAGGAAATTTCAGCTTGGCAGTCCAAAAGATTTTAAGGTCTAGAAATGGAGTGAGGTGGAGTTGATAGAAAAAGCAGCAGGCTCATTTTTATTCCATTCTCTAATTTAGCCTTTTCAGGAAAACAAGAAAAAGGAACAACTGGTATTTTATTTTCTAACTGACTCCAGAGTAAGTTTCTCAGTTGGTTAAATACTTGGAGTTGAAAATAATGCTATTAGTAGTTAGCACTCACAAACCTAGCATAACACTCTGTCTTCAGTTACATTTATAATTAGGGGGAATCATATGTTTGTTTTCTCCTATAGTTACAACGCTTTATGCTATCTTATTTGCATTTATCTCCAATAACTTTCCTGTAATTTGTGCATGTAGTATATGCAATGAAATATATAATACATGTACATCATGTATATTATAATGTATTACATGTTACATATATACTGTATTACTATGTTATATATATAATGCATGTAGCAATACATTGTGTATAACATGCATAGTAATGTATTATATATATTTCATGTTAAATGTGAAAAACATTTACATATTTATGTTTTGTATATTTTCAGCATATATATGAGAATATTCTTAATACATCATACATATAAGTATGCATATATGAGCATATATATGAGAATATTCTTCCAGTGTGCATATATAAGGATTTTCTAAACACAGGTTACATAATTGGACAGAAAACTACACTGTGTTTTGATTATGTAAAGATGAAAATCTTCCAAGAGGCCTATGTATTTGGTTAAATAATTTGATACATCACTTAAGAAGCATAGTTAATTATCAGTAGATGGTTGCTGAGCTGCTTTTAAAGGAATTTAAGTTCAACTAATAGAATTTCAATTTTGCTGAATAGAATATGCGTGGTATGTTTGCTTAGGACAATAGAGAAAAGTGGGGAAAAGGAAAAGAGAAGTGATGTGACTGTAAGTTAGAGATGAAATTATTTTATTTTCCTGAATATTGTAGGATATAAATCTCCAAAGTGTCTAACGTTAAGTCTTATGAATTATTAATGAAGCGTGAAGGTTTTTGTCTGTTTCTTTAGTGGTCACTGGGGCAAGTGCTAAGGGTAGTTTCAAGGTGGCTGAATTGATAACACAGTACGCCCACTTACATCCATTTATTCTTGGTCTAGTCTATGTGACAGATCTGTTGAGCACTCAGCACTTGTTGGGGTGCATATGTGAATGACATTTATTTTTCTCCAATAGCTGCCAACATATATCTGCTTAATTTCTTTTTAAATATATTAAAGCTATTTGAAGTTTATCTCATTAAAACAAACACTTTGCAATGAAAATTAACATAAGGGTGTAAAATATAGAGTATGAAACATCTAGATCAATAATTCCAATTTAAAACCTCCATTACCTATGCAGTGGACCCTTACCTCTCTTGTCTGCTTGTAGTACCTGAGGCTTAGAGCCTGCCATGTTTGATTTTACTCCTCTTCCTTCACTCCTCTTCCTAAGAGTGGGCAAGGGAAAAATTGGAGAATGTATCAATTTCCTAAGGTTGCCTTAACAAAGTTCCACAAGCAGGGTGGCTTAAAGCAACACAAATTTGATGCGGGTATGGGGCAGGGAGTGCTGGGTAGAGAAGGGCGGGGTCCCTGGTGAGGGCTCCCCCCTCGGGCCTGTGCCCAAGGACCTAAGAGAGGAGAGACACTCCTCTGTTTATGCCCAAATGTTGCATTTTCCAAGACGATTCTGGCTCACCACGCCTCCCACCCTGTGCCCATAGAAACCCTGAAACCCTAGTGGGCAGACACAAGCGTCTGGACGTTGAGAGGAGCAGAAGAGCACACTGACAGCCACCGCAGACGCTGGCAGGCCCGCGGGTGGCTAGTGGACGTGGAATTCTGTTGGGGGAGGTCAGATGGGAGCTGGCCACTGGGTGGCCTGACTCCAGGGGAAGACCACCTTCCCACTCCATTCCCCTGCTGGCCTCCCCATCCATCTCACTGAGAGCTACTTCCACCCCTCAGTAAAACCTGGCACCCATCCTCCAAGCCCACACGTGATCTGATTTTTCCGGTACACTAGGCCAATAACCCAGGACACAAACCCCGTATTGCAAACCCCTCTGTCCTTGCAAAAAGGTAGAGGGTATAATTGAGCTGATTAACACAAGCTGCCTGCAGATGGCAAAACCTGAAAGCGCACACTGTAGCACAGCCCCACCGAGGCTTCAGGAGCTGTAAACAGTCAACCCTGAAGGCCTTTTGAGCAATGGGCCACCTAAGAAGGGAGCCACACTCCTGTCACATGCCCTGGGAGGGGGTCAGGGAACTCTTCCTGACTCAAATCTACTCTTGCAAACTATTCTGGGGGTTAGATGTCCGAAACGAAGGTGTTCGCAGAATTCGTTCCTTCTGAGGGCTTTGAAGGAGGATCTTTTCCTTGCCTCGCTTCTCGTTTCGGGTGACAACCAGCATTCCTGTTGCTTTCTTAGCTTTTAGATGCATCACTGCACTCTCAGGTTATAATATCACGTGGTATTCTCCCACGATCTCCATGTCTCCTTATAAGGACATCAGTTATATTGGATTAAAGACTCATTCTCCTCCCACACGGTCTCAACTAACCACACCTACAGTGACCTCATTTACAAATAAGGTCACACACATTCAGAAGTATTGGGTATTAGAACTTCAACATATATTTTCCTGAATTTAACCCATACCAAAGAAATACATAAACATGTCATTTTCTCTATTGATAATGCTTTAGTACTCTCTTGACTTTCTGGTAAAACATATGTATGATACTGTGGGGCAGAATATAGTTTCCCTCCTGTTGCCAGATTCCTTGACATGAAAAATTTATGAATTGACCAATTTCCTACTCAACACCCATCTCTGTGGTCTATTCGGGCCTTTTCCTGTTGGAGTTTCCCATTCAGAAACTGACCACTCAGATTCTGGTGGGGAACCATAGAGTTAACTATATTTAACTAATTTTCCACTTAAACTATAGGAAAATTATCAGCTGATTTGTTGTTTTTTCTTCTGTGTTCCTGGTCATATTTTTTAGAATTTTTTTTCACTTGCTCAAATTCCTAGAGAAGATTGATCAGCAAATCCACTGAATACCCGTTGGAAATGAATGGCCTGGCTTTCCGTCAGTCACAGGAGCTTCACAAATATTCGTTTTGGAGTCCACCTCTTTGACTAGGTAGTAGGGAATTCTTTATAAGATTTTAAGTCTTTTGACAGCATACCACAAACATCAACACTTAATAGATGAAAGACAGGATTTTACTGTTACTTATCGCTCTGAATGAGAGAAGGCTGCCAGGCAGGGCCACACAATGTTTGCAACTTCGGGACAGAGTAACAACAAATTGGAGCTGTGGGGAAGCTCATGCATGGCGATCAGGGTAGGGTTAGCTAGGTTTTCTGGGCTACCTGTGGATTAGCTAATTTGATAATTTAATAATTTCAGTTGTTTGGAACCTGACCGTGGGGCAAACAGGGGTAGGGCATAGTAGCTTCGAGTAGACAGCCCAATAAGAGGAGTGATCGGTGGTGTGAACTTAAGAGGCTGCTCAAAAGCAAAAGCTTGTATTACAGGGAAGAACCCCACTATTAACCAGTAAGGAATGATAAAGGCATAATTTCTTACTAAGGTCACCATACCACTATTTATTCTACATGTTCTGTAATGCCTAAGTCTTCTGCTTGCATGGGATATTTGAGCACATTATATCCCCTCTGCACATATTATAATACGTGCATTATATATGCACGTATGTCCCGTGCGTATATCTGGTGGCTCTTGGCTGTCTCCCTTTTAAATTTTGTTGATACTCCCCTCCCACTTTGTTCAGCATTGGTGCTTTAGGAACGAGTTTCCATCTTTTTGTGGCAATAATTAAAATGTTCCATTTAATATTTTTTGTAACGTCATTTAGTATGTTCTGTTTCTTCAGTAAAATAAATTCATACCAATTAAACCAATATTCACTGTCAGAACAGGAAATATGTACTAATGTTCTGTACACAAAGATAAACTTACTTCTCTTTGAGTTATCTTCTTCAGCCATAAGTATTCAAACTCTTTTATGCTTCCAGTAGATTGAAAATTGTTTATATGTTATCTATAATTCTCTCCTCCATATTCCAAACCATGAGTTCAAATTTTATGAGATTACATTGAAAAGCATTTCTGGCACACCTATTACTGAATTAATGGTATGTTTCGTTGTCTTTGCATGATCACAATTTAAAGCTCCTCTCAGAATTTTTTTTAATAATTTTAAAATTAGAGGGTGGGGGGTATCTCTAAGACTCAGAAAACATTCTCCAGGTGAAAAAAATAAAACACTTAGAAAGGGGTTCCTCTTCAGCCGTTGCTCTTATTATTTACAACTACTAGTATCTTAAGAGTTTACATGGCTTGAGAAGGCACAGGAAATGAATAAATGATAATTTTTCTTCCTTAACACTAGAAAAACAGAGACTAAAAATCAGTATATTCTTAAATACTAGTTATTTGATTGCTCAAAAAATGGTATGAGGGAAAGCAAACAGAAATCCCTACACAGAAATTTTTGTGAAATTGAAGAAAATAAATCCATCTCTTCCAGCTTCACAATGTGATTTAACATATGAAACGATATGAGGAATTTTGCAGCAAATCAGCTAGACAGTATTGATTAATTCACATTTTATAAAAAAAAGAAATTGATCATGGCAGTTGTTTTCAGCATATAACACTTCAGTGATTCTAGGATGTCATTTTTTAAATGATTAATATCTTTAGAATTGGGAAGCATGGGAATTTGTTTAAAACTTCTTTTCACCTTTGGTCAGGTTGCAGTGCTGATATTTTTATCATTGCTTGTATATGTTTAATTTTCTTTTTCATGGCTTTTCATGTTGCTGTCACTTCAGTTTG
This sequence comes from Cheracebus regulus, assembly GCA_963574635.1. Taxonomy (NCBI): domain Eukaryota; kingdom Metazoa; phylum Chordata; class Mammalia; order Primates; family Pitheciidae; genus Cheracebus; species Cheracebus regulus. The sequence continues at coordinate 18,837 of CAUYQU010013826.1, read as the reverse complement.
GTTGTGAATTATTGTCACCACATTTGTTAAATTTAACTGCCAGTTAAATGTTTAATTTGCCTTCTAAAAATCCATGGAAACCATCTAGTTAGATCAAGAGGTCCCTGGCAAAGACTTGCGGAATAGCAACATTAGCTTGAAAGAAGATTTGGGAAACAATAGCACAAAACTATTTTAAGAAATGCTCAGTCACTGGAATTAAAATCTAAGAAGTTTAAATATGTGGCAATGGTTGTTATTAAAATTGAATTATCTCCTTAAACACATGCAGAATCAATACTGAAATATTACAGTAAATTGATATATGTGAAATATAAAAACTTCCTAGATTAAACATAATTAATCCAGAGGTTACTTTTATAGTCCATAAAATAACTAAGCTAGGTTTTGTTTAAACTCATATAGTATAAGCAAGAAAACTAGACATACCTTTATTTCCCGTGTTGCAAATTACACAACAAAATTTGTTACCACTTTTCTTCCAAACAACTTTTGATCATGCCTGTTGCTTATGCGGAAGGTCCAAGGCAGTGAGTCAGAGTTAGAAAGATGGGAGAAGAGTGGAAAGCATTCAACTGGGTGGTCAGAGGAGACCATTGAGAAGTGGGAATTTGAGCAGGCTTGAAGGAAATGAAGGAATTAGCCACTGAAAATAGCATGGCATGCAACAAAGGAGCTAGTTAAAAGTTCTTAAGGTGGAAAACTATTTGATATGTTTGAGAGAATGCAAAGAGTTCAGTGTTGCTGGGGTACAGTGAGTGAGGTAGACATTAGTGGGAAATGGTATCAAAGAAGTCATAGGAAACACAATCTCTAGAGGGTGAACAACTGTGCCAATGTGCCTGCTACTGCTCTTGTTTAAGCACTGAAAGCCCTTTCTCACAGGAAACCCCTCAATCTCAGGAAAACTAAGATATCTGGTCACCCTGTAAGAATCTGTGTAAGGCGATTAACAATTTAAAAAGAGAAGTCAACAGTATCTCCTGCTTGTTTGGACTGAGTACTTACTCAGTCCAAGATGAAGTTAGTATCACCTAAAATGGATCATGAATGAGATGGATTTGGAGGAAAAAAAATATATTTGGAACAGTTGGATATGAGTTTAAGATTCCTAAGAATGAAGTTGTCAGTCTTTAAATCAAATAATATCAAAATTATGAGTTTAGATATAATAAGTAGTGTAGATGTAAAAGAGGGACAAATATTGAGTCCTAGCGGATAGACTGAAGGTAACTGGTGAACTTAAACAGTGGTTCTAATAGAGTTGGAGGTGAAGACTGATACTATACCGTTTAAGAAAGAATGGGGTGTGGAGAAAGTAAGAGGAGACAATCAAAATAAACTCTTTCAAGGGTCTTTGCTGCAAATGAAAGAGAGATTTGGGGACATAGCATGCCTAAGAAATGAAATAATACATTTTTTTAAAAAAGGAGAGAGGTAACAAAAAGCTAAATAATTATTTATACACGGAAGGTGGAAAAGTCAATGATGCAGATTAGAAGAAGAACAAACTGTTATATTTGTATCCTTAATTTAGAAAGAGGAATGTGCAAAAATACGTTTATGTAAAAGAATGTTAACTGATCCTTTGTAAGGTGACTGGAAAAAGTAACTGGAAAAAAAAGATACAAGTGTACATTTTAGAAGTTATGGGTGAATGTGGTGATGAAAATCTGTAGAATTTTTATTATGATTGTTTCAAGGCTTTTAGCAAGCAAAGTCATCATCTGAGAATGGGAAAGAAAGTATGGAAGGGTTAAAAGAGATAAAAGAGAAAGATGAATTGGTTTCCTAGGAGAAAGAAATATGGTTGAGGGAAACAAGTTACGGCCCCCTAGGCAGTGCTACAGGCCTACTGAGGTTAATTCATCATTTGAAGTGAGACGAGTCTATGATTTGGAGTTTTTGTCCAGTTACTTTTACCTACATTAGGGCAAGGAAAGAGTAAATAAATGGTTAGTTTGGGTGGTGCTATGATTTGTGCAGGAAAGCACAGCTACATGAAAAATTTCAAGAATGTTTGAGGGTATATGAGTGTGGTTTAAATGAATGACCATGAAATCGAAAATGTATAAGCAACAAAGAGAAAGCATAAAAGTTAGTGAAAACATTGAAGAATACATATATTATAGGTTCTGATAGTTTTGAAGGATTGCTGTAAATGCCAAAAGAAGTCACCTGGAAAGAAGTTGGGAGTATTTAGAAAAATGAGTGCAATAAAATGAGATTATTAGAATACATATACAGAGGGTATAACCCTGAGAATAGATGATTCATTAAGGGAGAGAGGAGATAACAAGATCATAGGTGACATAAATTCATGAAAATTAGAGGTCATGGTGTGTAAGGATTTCTATAGTTCTATAGAAACTGTCAAGAATTAAGACTAAGAATAATGAGACTAATATGAAGTCAGAAGCAAAAGTGAAGGCCCTTTGCTCTTAGTGGATGACACAGAAACAATGAGGTGTAATGTGTGATACAACATAAGGTACTAAGAAGTCACTCACCCTCTTACAGCCACCCTAACCTGGAGAAAGAGAAAAATACTCCTCTTAAGAAGGAGCAGGAGCTTCAGTATCCTAATGGAAAAGCCAAGAGAGAATGTGAAGAAGGCTTTTAGAGCCAAAGTTGAGGATATGAAGTATTTCAATACTGGTGGACTGTTGAAGGGTTTCCAGAGTCGTGGAAAGGTTAGAGAAGGGATGAAAAGGAGATGCACTATATGTGGTGTAGAGGATGGAGAAGATGATGGAAGAGCAAGATGACTGTAGCTTCTTATGTCAACAATAATAAACAGAGCAAAGGGCATAATCAAATGGACTCTGATGAATCCAAGGACATCCATTGGTATTGGCAGGCTGGGGTTATTTTCAGGATAAGAAATGTAGGGCAGCTTTATCTTAGAGATGTGTTCACATCCTTCTTTTTGCTTGCAAATTTAAAAAGTATGCAGTTGTATAATAGTTAATTATTAATTTAATAAAGATATTTTAAGGGTCCGGGCGCTGTGGCTCACGCCTGTAATCCCAGGACTTTGGGAGGCCGAGGTGGGCGGATCACAAGGTCAAGAGATCGAGACCATCCTGGCCAACATGGTGAAACCCCATCTCTACTAAAAATACAAAAAATTAGCCGGGCGTGGTGGTGCGTGCCTGTACCTGCTACTCGGGAGGCTGAGGCGGGAGAATTGCTTGAACCTGGGAGGCAGAAGTCGCAGTGAGCCGGGATCGCGCCACGCACTGCAGCCTGGCTATAGAGTGAGACTCTGTCTCAAAAAAAAAAAAAAAAAAAGTTATTTTAAGGTAAACTGCTGTAATCTAAGTCTGAAAATAGTTCTACAATTATTACTTAGGCTGCTTTGTTACTTTTACTTTTCCACATTTTGGGGTATTTTTGCTTGCTTTTTGTGCATTTAAAAATATTTCAAATTTTATTTTAGATTTGAAAGGTACCTTGCAGATTTCTTACATGGGTATTTTGCGTGATGACGCAGTTTGGAGTATGCATGATCCCATCACTCAGGTAGTGAGCACAGCACCCGCTACATAGTTTTTAGCCCTTGCTCTCTTCCCTCTCTCCCTATGCCAGTAGTCTCTCAAGTCTATTGTTCCCATCTGTATGTTCACATGCACCCAATGTTTACCTTCTACTTATAAGTGACAATATGCAGCATTTGGTTTTTTTATTCCTGCATTAATTTGCTTAGAATAATGGCCTCCAGTTAAATCCACATTGCTGCAAAGGACATGATTTTGTTCTTTTTTATGACAGCATAGTATTCCATGATGTATATGTTACCATATTTTATTTATACAGTGCACCCTTGATGGGCACCAAGGTTCAGCCTATGTCTTTGCTATTGTGAATAGTTCCCTGATGAATATATGAGCACATGTGTTTTTTTAGTAGAACAATTTATTTTCTTTTGGATTTAAACCCAGTGATAGGATAACTGGGTTTATATCCAATAGGTCAAATTGTAGTTCTGTTTTAAATTCTTGAAGAAATCTACAAACTGCTGAGAAAAGTAGCTGAACAAATTTTTAATCCAACCAAAAGTGTGAAGTGTTTCCTTTTATTGGCAGCCTCATCAGCATCTCTTGTTTCTTCACTTTTTATCATGTATCACGTCAGAAGAACCATTCTGACTGGTGCCAGATATCTCATTGTAGTTTTGATTTGCATTTCTCTGATGATCAGTGATGTGGATTTATTGGTAGCCTCATCAGCATCTGTTGTTTCTTCACTTTTTATCTTGTCTCACGTCAGAAGAACCATTCTGACTGGTGTGGGATATCTCATTGTAGTTTTGATTTGCATTTCTCTGATGATCAGTGATGTGGAGCATTTTTTTCATATGTTAGTTCTTTACTTATATGTGTTTTGTTGAAAAATGTCTGTCCACTTCTCATGTGTCTACTTCTTATTGGGGTTATTTGGCATTTGTTTGTTGAATTGTTTAAGTTCCTTATAAATTCTGAATATAGACCTTTGTCAGATACATACTTTGTGGATATTTTCTCCCATTATATAGGTTGTCTGTTTACTTATTTTTTGCTGTGCAGAAGCTCTTTAGCTTAATTAGGTCCAATTCTTCAATGTTTGCTTTTGTTGTGATTGCTTTTAAGGACTTAGTCATAAATTCTTTGTCAAGGTTGATGTCCAGAATAATGTTTAACTGTGTTTTTCTAGAATATTATAGTTTAAGATCTTATATTTAAGTCTTTAATCCATCTTGAGTTAATTTTTGTATATGGCGAAAGATATGAGTCCCGATTCATTCTGCATATGGCTAGCCAGCTATTCCAGCAGCATTTATTAACAGGGAATTCTTTCACTGTTGCTTATTTTTGTCAACTTTGTAAAAGATCAGGTGGCTATAGGTATACTACCTTATTTTTGGGTTCTATATTCGGTTTAGTTGATCTATATGTCTATATGTGTACCAGTACCATGCTGTTTTAGTTACTGTAGCTTCATAGTGTAGTTTAAAGTTAGGTCAATGTGATTCCTCCAGCTTTGTTCTTTTTGCTTAGGACCACATTGTCTACTTGAGCTATTTTTTCGCTCTATGTAAATTTTATAATTTTTTTTAATTCTGTGAAAAATGACATGGGTGGTTTGATAGAAATAGCATTGAATCTGTAAATTGCTTTGGGCATTATGATCATTTTAATGATATTGATTCTTCCACTCAAAGAGGATGGACTATTTTTTCATTTGTTTGTGTTGTCTGATTACTTTCAGCAGTGTTTTGTAGTTCTCAATAAATCGTTTTTCTAGATCCTCTAAGTATTTTGTTCATTACTTTGACATCTTTCTAACATTTCAATGAAGGCTTTTAGCACTATAAACATTACTGTCAGCACCACTTTTCCTGCTTCCCATAGATTTTGGTATTTTCTGTCTCAGTTTTCATTTATATTATTATTTTTTAAAATTTCTGCCTTAATATCATTGTTTACCTACTGTTTGGGACCAAGTTGTTTAATTTCCATGTAAATGTGTGCCTTTAAGAAATCTTCTTGGTCTTAATTTTTATTTTTTCCCACTGTGCTCTAAAAGTATGATTGGTATTATTTCAAGTTTTTCAATTTATTGATAACTGCTTTATAGCCGAGCATGTAGTCAATCTTAGAGTATGTTCTGTTTGAAATGAGAAGAATGTATATTCTATGGTTGATGGATAGAGTATTCTGTAGATGTCTATTAGGTCCAATTAGTCAAGTGCTGAATTTTAAGTCGAGAATATCTTTGCAAGTTTTCTGTCTCAATGATTGGTCTAACACTGCAGCAGTCTTGAGGTCCCCTTCTATTATTGTGTAGTTAAGTGTTTTCTTAGGTCTACAAGTACTTGTTTTATGAATCTGTGTGCTTTACTGTTGGGTGAATATACATATCCAATAGTTAAGTCTTCTTGTTGAATTGAACCTTTTATCATTATGCAATGCTTTTTGTGGCACTTTTTTACTGCTGTTGGTTTAAAGTCTGTTTTATCTGATATAAGAATAGCAACTCCTGCTCATATTTGTATTCCATTTAAATGACAGATCTTTCTCTATTTTTTACTTTTAGCCTATGAGTGTTGCATAGCGATGAGATGTGTCTCTTTACTTCAGCAGGTTGATGAGTCTTTTTTTTTAAATCCCACTTGCCTCTTTCTGTCTTTTAAGTGGGGGCATTTGTATTATGTATATTCAAAGTTAATATTAATTCACGAGGTTTTGATGCTATTGTGAAGTTGTTGGCTGGTTGCTTCGTATTTTCTATTTTGTGATTATTTTACAGGGTCTGTGGGCTATGTAATAAAGTATGTTTTTGTGGTAGCAATCTCATTCTTTCATTTCCATGTGTAGAACTCCCTTAAAGGTTTCTTGTAAGGTTGATCTAGTGGCAACAAATTCCCTAGTGCTTAGTTTCCTGGAAAAGATTTTATTTCTCTTTCTCTTACAAAACTAGTTTGGTAGGATAAACAGTTTGGTAAACAATTGAATTATTTTTATCTTTAAGAATGCCAAAAATAGGCCCTCAATCTCTCCTTGCTAGTAAGGTTTCTACTGAAACCTCCGCTGTTAGTCTGACTGGGTTCCCTTTGTACATAATCTGCCCTTTTACTCTAACTGCCTTTAAGATCTTTTTCTTTAGTGCTGACCCAGGACAGTCTGGTGACGATATGACTTGGTGACATGTGTTTTGTACTGTATCTTGGATGTGTTCTCTGGATTTTTTGTATTGAGATGTCTGTCTCTAGCAAGACTAGATAAATTTTCATGAATCATTTCCTCAAATATGTTTTCCAGGTTGCTTCCTTTTTCTCCTTCTCTCTCAGGAATGCCAGTAATTTGTAGATTTTGTCACTTTACATAGTCTCATATTTCTCAAAGACTGTTCATTTTCTTAAAACCCTTTTTGTTATTTTTTTGTCTAACTGGGTTAGTTTGAAAGACTGGCCTTCGAGCTGTGAAATTATTTCTTCTTAGTCTGGTCTATTGATAAAGATTTGAATTGCATTTTGAACTTCCTTAAGTGAGGTTTTCAATTTCAGAAGCTATGATTAATTTATTTGTAAGATGTTTATCTTTTCCTTCATTTCCTTGGTTGATCTAGAAGATTTTTTGTGTGATTTATTCAGCACTGTCTTGGAGCTTGTTGAGCTTCTTTGCAATCCATGCTTTGAATTCTTTCTCTGTCTCTTCTGACTTCCCAGTTTGTTAAGAACTGTTGGTGGAGAGAGCTAGTGTGATCCTTTGGTGATGTCATTATATTCATATTTTTCACAGTGCTAGAATTCTTGCATTGGCTCCTCATCTGAAGACACTGACACTTCCAATTTTTATAATTATTTTCATGCAAATGGCAAAATCCTTGTGTCCTTGCCTTCTTTCTCTATGATATTATTATATTTTACTTCCCTTTCTCCTATTTCCTGGGGGAGTGACTGTAGAGAATGTTGAGTAGATCCTTTTGGCTTTGCTTCTATGGCCCTATATACTTCCGTCACCAGTTTTTTACTGGGTTGTGTAGTTTGACCTTCTAGCCAGTAGATTCGGCATATAGGTAAGAGCCAACTGTGGACAACGAGGCTGGGTAGACACTTGATCCTTGTTTACCAAGAGAAGCTCACTGTTGAGCTTCATGGGTTAACAGTGGGTTAACCCATGAAGTGTTCAGTGATCTGAGAAAATTTATGTTCTTACTAATGGGAATTTCGAGTAATACTACTTGGAACAACAATATAACACACGAGTTATATGGGTCATGGTATATTTCTTTATTTGATTCAATCTTTCTGTAATATCTCCAGTGGCATTAACCAATACTCCAAAAAATATATTTAATTGTGAAATTGAATAAAGTAATAGGCACTTCTTAGAAATCAGAGAAAATATCGACCTTTGTATAATTTCCCTTGCCAAATAAGCAACATTTAGGACATAATGTATCATTGGTTCCTTCTTTTGTCTGAAAGGAGGTTAAGAAGAGGATCAAATGCCTTTATTAAAATGCAACATGAACTTACATTTTTCCTATAACCTAAGATTAATAAGCATATGATATTTTGATAACTGTGCTATTAAAACATAAAAGGTACACAGAGGAGTGAAAGACAGACATTACTATGAACAAGCAGATTTTTTCTTTCATATAATAATTCAGGCTTTCATCAGACACTCCTAATTATAGTATACACTGGTATTCTTGCAATTCAAACCATTAACCTTCTGAAGCACTAGTTTCTGCATAAGGTACATTGTCATTGCAATGCTCTTTCTCTGTGAAAGTCTGTGCTTGCTTGCAGGATGAAAAGACTACTGAATGGACTTAGGGTTTATTTTCTCTTCCAAAGCAAAACCCAAAAAGATAAAAAAATTAAAAAAAAAACCTCCCAGAAAACTCCAATTTCCACTCCCCAGCAGCTCAGAATGAGGCATAAGCTATTTAGCCATTTTCAAGGAGAAACAAAAATATCTTAATTACAGAATCAGTAATAACGTATTGTTAAAAAATACTATGGATAAAAGTGAAGAGAAACACAAAAAGAATTAGAGGAATAATTTAACAGTTCCAAAAAGAATGATGTACAATTATAACACACAATTAAATTCAAGACTATTTTTTCACAAAAGAAAAGAGACATGGCATACCTAAATAAGCGATGCTTTGTTTAAAATGTAGTTTTGGTTTTCTTAATTACTACTTAAGATTCAGATTTTCCTTTTAGGATTACAAGGACAAATAATCATTAGTTTCTCTCATTTCTATAACACAAGCTTAATGAGATGGTAGAATATTGCATGTCTTAGCTTATATGTCCCAGACGAGTCTAAAAAAAAAGCATTAGCAGAAAAATTATTTCATTCATGTGGTCTCTCAATTAACCCTTTAAATACTATAAGAGAGCTATGATAGCAATGAAACCAAAACACAGATTATTTTCTTGCTAATATAATGATATATATATCTTTTAATTAACCAAATGCATTCATTAAAATAATTTTAATAATACTAATTTAGCTCATAATTTAAATGAAAGTGTGATTCTAGATTATTTCTGAGGTTTTGTTTACCTTCAAAACTCTATGTCACTATTTGTAGTTTCCAAAGAATGTATTATCCAAAGGATTGGTAAATAATGTTGGGTAAAAATATTGAAATAGTTTTAATATATATAAATGATAAAATATCTTCTACATAATAGATATGATAGAATCTTTTTAGTATATTTTTCCCAAAATGAAGTAGTTTCATTTTTTAATTGGTTCTTTTTATCATATTCAAAGTGAAATCCTTTCAGACAACTTTATCCCAAATATTATTTACCACATTATTAAACATTGTTTAATAAACAGTCCTCAGATAATAACAAGTCATCAGATAATAAACTACATTTGGTAACTACAAATTAAATAGAATTTTAAAGCTAAAAGGAACCTCAGAAAACATCTAGACTCATACTTTTGTTTAAATTATGAGGTTAAACTTGCATCTAAATAAACAAAGTGATTTATTATAAAAATTACCAAATACATAAAATAAACTAATTTACAACCCCAGCTTTGCTAGGGAACAAGTAGAGACTTCAAAACAACACAAGTTTCTGGAAATGAAGTGCAACATTTTTTTTATGGCAAATAGTTAAATTTCATGAAGCACTGGCTCCATGATTACTTTCTATAAAGGTTGACAAGCATTATTTTTAAAATACACTTTTAATCTAAACATGTCAGCAGTGGGTTTCTTTTTTTGGTCAAAAGTTAAACTTTATAGGTTATTTCCTAGTGAGATTTAGAAACGCAGGGCCCTAATTTCAAAGGAGACGAAACTGTTATCTCACATTGAAATAAATAATCATAATACCTTTGCTATAAAATTGTTTATATGTTACCTATAATTCTATCATCCATATCCCAAGCCATGAGTTCAAATTTTATGAGATTACATTAAAAACACATTTTAATATCTGCCGTTTACTTAAAGTAATGCATACTTTGAAATAAACTTGGAGAATTAGCAATAATTGGTTTTAACTTTTAACAGAGCAAATCATCATTATTCTTTTCGACACTACATCATTAAATACTTTATCCTAAACTTCAGGTTGTAAACTATTCCTTTAAATATTTGACAATTTTACTTAAATCTCATTTTTAGGCTTAAAATTTCTATCTGATTTCTAATAATTGGTGACCATTTACTGGTTGTTAGCACAACATGAGGCAAAGGTAGATTACAGAACAGGATCTCAATTTAAGTCAGAATCTCAATTTTTAACTACTTTACATTGTGGCCAGGATATATGCAGAAAAAATAATTATATACAATAAAGAAATGAAATTTTAGATTTTTAAATTTACTCAACAGTCAAGTCTAACTCAAAGTTAACTGTGAATACTTAGAAAACTAACACACAAAGGCAATTTAGCTCAATGTCATGCATATAGCAAACAATTATATAATCTATTATAATTACTAAGTCTGATAATGTGGAAAGTGACGATGAGTAGAATGTTTAGTTCTCTAGGACCTTTACTATGTGAATGCATCTATTAGTCCTACAGACTTGAAAAATAACAGATTATATGTTAAAAGCCAAATGTATTTATCAACCTGTTTAACTAAATTTAGTTTAGCCTTTTTTGAACTAAACAACTGAAAGTGTCAATAAATTCTGTCACTTTTAAAACAGTGTGTCAGTAAAAACAGAATGAGATTGCTTTAAGATAATTGCCGCAGACATTCAATTTCCTCAAAGTGCTGAAATTTTCTCTCTTTAATTAATCATGGACATTTCACAGATATCATATTAACTATATTAAGCAACTTGTGCATCAACAAGCGTGAGTTATGGTACATACGTTTTAAGAATCCTCTAACACAATTCACTTCAGCATGTGTAGTAGCAAAGCTATTAACACCAGTGCCTATATTTCATTAATGTGTGGAAATGAATGAGGATTGAGTGCTAATGTGTAATAAAATAAAGTATTGCTTATTGTAACACAGTGAAACATGATGGAATGAATGAAAATAATAGTGATTTAAGATAATACAACAAAGTGGTAATTTTCATAAGCTGGGGAAGAACTTAGTTTTTAAAAGATAGTGAATGAACAGTTTCTAGAACATGATGCTACTGTGCCATAACGTGATTCTATGCCATCCTGTCCCTCAAACCTGAAACAGGTGTAAACACTTAGACACGTGCTGCTCTAAGGGTTTTGTGTACATTTACTTTGTTCATGCTATAACAACCTAGGAGGTAGGCACAATTAATAGAGCCCATATTTGAAAGATGAGAAGTTAAATAACTTACCTAACACCATAGAACTTAGAGTTACCAAAATCTATATTCAAACTTGAGCAGTCTGCCCCAAAGTTTGAACTCATAATCACTATACTCTACTTCCTCTCTAATATCTTTCTGTTTTCTATCTGAATCCTAATATTTTGAAGACCTAACACATTAATTCTTAACTACAGCCTACGAATGCAAGACTCAAATCAATACTGACTTACATGACTTTATCTTTTTGTTCATATTCATTCTTTATTTCCTCACACACTCCTCTATCATTGTCTATTTTCCTCCTCTTCTTCATTATTACCATTGTCATATATCTACAGTTACTTCTTCAAGTGGTCTGGGAGACAAGTGAGGGCAAGTTGACTGTCTAAAACTTTATGCTATCTCTTTGTTATATAATATTTATTTTTGTCATATAATATGCTAAATATTTTAAATGCATTATTTATTAGCAGGCACTTTAAAGAGACCACCTAAAATCACTGTTTTATGGACATAATAATTACAATTATCTTACTTAAAAATCGTGCATAGACCAATAGAGATCACACTATGGAAATATTTAGATTGAGTTTTTAAAGATAACTCAATTACATGGTTTATTCCAATGTTGATCATAATTCTGAAAATACAATTTTGAAAGCCATAACCCCAAATGTCAAAATTATAAAATACCAAAGTCTCTTAAGTCTAAATCCTGAAAGTCTGAATCCTAAAGTCTAAATTCTAAATTCCTAACACCTCAGATATTGAAAATCACAATTCTGAAAGATTGAATCCTGAGGGTTGAAATCCTAAAAGTTGAATTCTGGCAAAGAGATTAGTGCATTTTCAGGTGTATGCAGGGTAGTTGCATCATGGTAGGAGGAACTATTACCTTGTTTTTTCTTTATTTTCAAATTAAATATGATTCAAGGAGATTCATTTGGGTGCCAAGTTGACAAGCGGTGGAATTGTAAACTTAATTTTAGGTGTCAACTGGACTGGATTGAAGAATACCTAGAAACCTGGTACAGCATTATTTTGCTTGTGTCTGTGAGGGTGCGATTGCAGTGTGGGCCCAGGGAGAACAAATATGCAAGGCAAATTGGTCTTTCTGAGAGTTGGGACAGATTTTTCTTCTGCTGCCTTGGACATCAGAAATTTGACTTCACCAAAGTGCATTATCACAATGTAGACTTTGATTGTCAGCATTGTGAGTCTACTTAAAAATTTTGAAATCTCAGTAAATGAAGAGATACCATTTTTATTGTACATCTGGCTTTGTGAAAGATAAAATTTAGGAATATATTTTATATCATTTATATTGTTATAAAGGATATAATAAAGAATTATATCCTTTATATTCTTATATATTTTATATTCTTTATATTCTTATAAAGGATATAATAAATAATTATATCCTTTAATAATACAAATGATTCAGTGGTGAAGTAATATGCATAATAATATTTAGCACTTATAATCTTCAAAACATTTATAAACATTATCTAATTAATCTTTGTGTCAATTCCATAAGACAAATGAATATCATTCTTTTTTACTTATGGTTGAACAAAAATTATGTAAAATTTCCATGTCACAGAGCACAAAATGTTAGTTTTGTGCCACTGATCTCAGTAACTCATAGATTTTAGACTCATTGCAAATTTAGATTTCTAAACATGATTCATGTTGATTTTTAGAGATCAAGAATATAATTTCTAAAAGTTGTAAACTGTAACCAACATTATATAAATACTTAAAATACAGATGTTTCAGCTTTCAGTTGTAAAAGTCATTCTTTCCATTTATAGACAAAACTCTGAATTATCTTTTTAATATTTTGTGCTTTGTTTAATTATTCTTCAATTGTAAGATGGCATAAAACATTTACATTTACTTCAGTATCATCCTTAATAATGATTTTGAAACAAAAAAAATACAGTTTCACAGTAACAATGGATACTGGGTAAACTACAGATGAAGTATTCCATCCTAACCACATAACCCTCACAGAAGTGTTTTAGCAAGTGCTAGCATATTGACATGTGGAAGGCTTTCCCTTGCTCACACAAACATACATTTTTGGAGATACTCAGTGTGTTTTCTTGTACATTTTTATATGGGGATAGTAACAGTTGACACCTTGTTTTGTCATTTACTTATTGACATTAAATGAAAAAATCTAAGCTATACACCTTGTCTCTCTTTTGCTCAAAATCCTGCAGGAGCTTAAATTTAGGTCATTTCCATGTTCTACAAGGCCCACGCCAGTTGATTTTTCTCCATCCTTGTTTTACCTCTTTCTCAGTCTCAGGTGCTGGTCTCCCTCCTGGACTCCTCAAGTTTGCTGGCACTGCAGGGTTTTCCATTATTATATTTACAGCTTTCTGCCTGAGAGACTCACCCTCAGGTCTCTACCTGACTCACTCCTTTCTTTATTCCAGACCTCTGCTAAAACTACCTCCTCGAAGAGGCTCTTTCTGACCACCAGAAATGTGTGCGTGGGCAATTTCTTTGTTGTACGAACATCATAGAGTGTCCTTACACAAACTTAGATGGTGTAGCCTGTGACATGCCTAGGCTGTAGGCTGTAACCTGTTGCTCCTTGGATTCCTTTACATCCTATTACTGTACTGAATGCTGTAGGCAATTGTAACACAATGGTAAGTATTTTTGTACCTAAACATAAATAAACATAGAAAAGGGAAGGTCAAAATAAGGCGTAAACATTTAAAAATGGTACACCTGCATAGGGCACTTGCACCTGTATAGGGCTCCTCTATAGGGTGCTACCACACATATCTAAAACAAAAAGAAAAAATCACTTTTCTCTATTCGTTATTCTATGGCCTTTATTCTGATTATTCTTCATTCTAGCACTTAACAAAAACTGATATACAATATTTGTTGATCCATTTACTGTTTTTATTGTTTTTGCCATAATCTTAACATTGAGCAAATAGTAAGTACTGATATTTTGGAAACTACATTTTATTAGCTACCAATACATTCGAGTTTCTTATCACCCATCTATAGTCAGGCACCACATAACGTTTTGCGTAATGAAGAACCACATGTACTATGATGGTCCCATACGATTATAATAAAGCTGAAAGGTTTCTATCACCCGATGACATCATCCTAACTGCCTAGTGCAACATATTACTCACGTGTTCATTGTAATGCTACTGTAAACAAATCCTTTGCATTGTCAATCTTATTAAAGTATATTACATACAATTATATACAGTATATAATAGTAATGATAAACAGCTGTTATTGGTTTATATATTTACTATGCTAGTGTTATTTTAGACTTATATAAAAACAGTTAACTGTAAAACAGCCTCAGGCAGGTCCTTTGAAAGGTATTCTACGAAGAAATAATATAAGGTTACTTCTGTTGTTGTCATAGAAGATGACAGCTCCATGGGTGTTATTGCTCCTCAAGATCTTCCAGTGGGACAAACAGAGGTGGAACTCAGTGATACTGATGATTTTGACTACGTGGAGGCCTAGAATAATACGCATATACACACCTTCATCTTTAACAAAAAAGTTTAAACAGTGAATAAATAACACATTTTAAAAATAGAAAAAGGCTTTATAATAAGAATATAAAGAAAGAAATTTTTATACAACCGTACAATGTGTTTGTATTTTTAAGATAAATCTCACAAAAGAGTCGAAAAGTTAACAGATTTTAAAAGCTTTTGTTGTTAAGCAACTCAAGACTGAGTAGTGAATAGGTTTTATTTTTTCTATAAATTTTTATATTTCTTGTCAAGTTTTCAAAATGTTTAACTCTTCCAAAATGTGTATTTTTATATAAAAACCTGCTTCATGAATATTAGATATTTATTATCTGAGTTGGATTATTTTTATATCTTATCATAAAAAATTGATTTTTAATATAGCAAAATATATCTATTATTCATTTATTGCTTATAAGATAGGAAGACCTTCCTTATCCTCATACAGTATATGTAGTCCCCTAGATTTTCTTACAAATTTTAATTATTAATACTGTCATTTTGGATTTTTTAAAAAATTATAGTGTGAGATAGGACTCTACCTTTGTTTTCTTCTTAATTGGCACACACTAATCGCATTTATCAACTAAAACTTAAAATTTAACTTAAAATTCCACTTTGGTCATTTATTAAAATATATTAATATATTCCTATATTATGAGTAATATTTCTTATATCTGTACTAAAATATAATGATTTGATTACAGTGACTTATATTTTGATATGTGATATTGCAAGTCTCTGTACATTTTCTTTTTGCTATTCTTGTGTATTAAATTAAAAGAACAATTTGGGATTATGTGCTTAAATCCATTAAACTTACCATTTTCTTCTCTTATTTTAAACCCTGATAACTTATCCTGAATCCTCCACACACAAAAAGGAGCCTAAAAAATGAATTAAAGAATCAGTCCTTTATTTAGAAGGTGCAAATATAAGGTAATAAGAATGGAAGGAAACAACAGGGGAAAGGAAGGTGTGATGCAAGGAAAAGTCAGGCATTGCCACGCTGACAACTGATTGTACACGAGCCTGCAACAAACAGAGCAGACTATTCCAACAGCTCTGACTGAACCCTTGGGACTTCTCCTAAAAATGTTCAAGGTTAAAGTCTTTGTGCGGTACAAAGAGAAGGGAATAAGGCACATTTGCCTGTATGGCTTCTACTTGTCCTTGTTCTCCTTCTCCAAGGATTTTTCCACAAGCTCTCAATTCTGCCATCCTCTCAGACTGTCTGACCCAGCTTCTCCAGCGCCGTGTCGGCTCAGAAACCCTACAACCTTCAGTGTGGTTCTGCCTGCAAGTCTGCATTGTCAAGCTGAAGCATGAACTCCAGGCGCACAGCGGATTAGGCTAGCTATGAACTGGCAGTGAAAGAGCGCCTGGTCCTCCCACTCCACATTAAGTATTAAGTCTCTAATTGTAGCAGCATGGTTCTGGGGAAGCAGAGGCAGTTTAAAAACACAAAGAGATGCATACTCTTTGTTCTGATAAAACTGGATTCATGAAATAAATCAGAGAGTTCCCCATCTTTTTTCTAAAATGCATATTTTGGGCCATGGAAATATCCGTGATCCAAAATGGCAAAATTGGCTGCTAGACAGCCTAGATTGTGTGTATGTGTGTGTGGGTGTGTATAAAATATATAAACATATATTGAAAATATATACACATATACACAAATATATACATGTATATATATATTATACACATATACATGCATGTATTATATATTTTATACACACATATATATTTCTATTGTTTATAGAACAGAATGCAATGGAAAAGTTTTTTGTTTTATGTAGAAATTAGACTATATAGACACATCTAAATAGTAATTTAGATACAATCTTATTTGAAGACTTTGACCTAGATAGAACAATATCTTAATTCCTTTTATAATAAGCTTAAGAGTTTTATGAATTACCAGTCTAAAATAATGTTATAACCACTTGAAGAATAACTACAGATGATTACATTAACAATAAAAATTAAATTTGTTTCTAGACACTGGAGAAATTTCAGTGGAAAGATTTGTGTTCATTTTGAAAGTTAAGATAGAGCTAATTTAATAGTTATATATTAAAATGTCTAATGAATCTTAGTATTTCAAAGAAAAATCATAGAAACATATTTCTAGAATTTTAATTAGCTATCACTATTTCTAGTAGTAATTCACAAAACTATTTTTGCTACAATGATTTCCTAATAATGTTGAATCAAATGTGACAGTATAACAATGAAGATAAACAGAATTTCTACTAATCATGATCTGTTTATTTGAGAATATTAAATCTATGTTATATTTAGTTTCTAAAATATACTACTATGAAGGATGTTGTTCACCCATGTGCTTTACCCTAAGTGAGATTTTATATCCACTGAGCTCTATGACTTTATATGAATTTTCAGAGATTTTTTAACACCAATTTTATAATTTTCTTCTATCTATACATCATAAATGCTACATCTATTGTGATAAATCTAGTATTTCTCTTATTATGTTCCCATAGTTGATTTGCCTGAAACTTTATTTCAGCCATGTACTAGAAGGATTATATCTTTGACTCAGCTGTCATCCAGGATCTCAGATTCTTGGGTTACTCTGTGACCAAAATCTACTTGTTTCTAAACTTTTCATTCACTTAATCCTATAGTTTTGCATGAGCATTTTTTTTCTTTGGTCCTCAATTTTTTTTCAAATACATTACACATCTTCACAGGTGTTTCCATGCAAATAATTAATTATGTTTCCCCAAATATTTTTCTTCATAATGTGTAATTCTTAATATTATGAGAGAAAAAATAAAATCATGCCTCATTCTATATATACAGTACCCAGCTTCAAATCAATGGTTATTGGTAAATTTTTTTCATGCATCTTGTATTTTCTTCTAATGGAACTTTCTGTGGATTCTTCTACCTTTTATATATTCTTCAAATCTGCAATCCCACAATTTTTATCCAAAGTACCTACCTTCACCTTCTGAGAGTAATACTGTCAGACATCAAGGCCTTCAAATGGTCTTTTTTACATGTGAAAAGGTTTATCGTTTCATTATTCATTTTGTTTTTCTGACCTTCATCATGATTCAAACACAAATAATTCTTTTCTCTTTCCTAGCACTTATTTTTTCTATTTGAAATTTGTCTCCCTTTCTAGGCTCTTACTTTAGCAATTATTCTACTCATTAATATTTTGGGGGTCTCTAATAGCTACTTTCCTTTTGACTAGAAATATTCTCTACTGTCTCTTTTTTTCCCCATAATTTAGACTGTGGTTATTTTTTTATTATTATTTATTTTTTTATTGTACTTTAGGTTCTGGGGTACATGTGCAGAACATGCAGGATTGTTGCATAGATACACACATGGCAATGTGGTTTGCTGCCTCCATCCCCCCGTCACCTATATCTGGCATTTCTCCCCATGTTGTCCCTCCCCAACCTCCCCATCCCCCCACTGTCCCCTCAAACAGACCCCTGTGTGTGATGTTCCCCTCCCTGTGTCCATGTGTTCTCATAGGCGGATGTTCAACATCCGCCTATGAGTGAGAACATGCGGTGTTTGATTTTCTGTTCTTGTGTCAGTTTGCTGAGAATGATGGTTTCCAGATTCATCCATGTCCCTACAAAGGGTTTATGGCTGCATAGCATTCCATGGGGTATATGTGCCACATTTTCTTTGTCCAGTCTATCGTTGATGGGCATTTGGGTTTGTTCCAGGTCTTTGCTATTGTAAACAGTGCCACAGTGAACATAGGTGTGCATGTGTCTTTATGATAGAATGACTTATAATCCTTTGGGTCTATACCCAGTAATGGGATTGCTGGGTCAAATGGAATTTCTATTTCTAGATCCTTGAGGAATCGCCACACTGTCTTCCACAATGGTTGAACTAGTTTACACTCCCACCAACAGTGTAAAAGTGTTCCTATTTCTCCACATTCTCTCAGCATCTGTTGTCTCCAGATTTTTTAATGATCGCCATTCTAACAAAATAATTCTTTAG
>CAUYQU010013825.1:0-88754 GCA_963574635.1 Cheracebus regulus | reverse complement strand
TTAGTCTTTCCTTCCAGTGAAATATTCTCCATAAAGTCAAATGGATCCTCTACTCTGAAAATCTTGCTAAAACCCAGTTCCAGCATAAGTCTGTCTGCCACAAACTCAATGTATTGCTTCATTAGAGTGCAATTCATCCCAGTGAGCTTCACAGGCAAGGCCTCAGTGAGGAACTCCTGTTCTATCCGAACAGCATTGATAATTGTTTCTCTTACTCTCTCCTCTGATGGTTTGTGTACTAGGTGTTTGAACATCAGGGAAGCAAAATCACAGAGTAAACCCTCATCTCTGCTAATAAGTTCATTAGAAAATGTGAGGCCAGGCATCAATCCTCGTTTCTTGAGCCAGAATATGGATGCAAAAGAACCAGAAAAGAAGGTGCCTTCCACTGCGGCAAAGGCTATAACACTTTCACCATGGTAGCCTCTTTGTCCCCAATCCAGCGCAAGGCCCAATCTGCCTTCTTCTTGACACAGGGCATCATTTCAATGGCATTGAAGAGAAATTCCTTTCATTGGGATCTTTTATGTAAGTGTCAATAAGGAGACTATACATTTCAGAATGTGTTTTCCATGGCAGTTTGGAAGCCATAGAAACAGCGGGCTTCTGTAATCTGAAGTTCTTGGCTAAATCGCTCCACCAAGTTTTCATTTACTATGCCATCACTTGCTGCAAAGAAAGCCAGAACGTGGGCTGTAAAATCCCTCTCCTCGGGCTTCAGGGATTCCCAGTGCCGAATGTCCTTGGACAGGTCCACCTCCTCGGCGGTCGAGAAGGAGGCTTCCGCCTTCTTACACATCTGCCAGAGATCCTGGTACTCGATGGGGAAAATGACAGAGCGGCGTGGGTTTTCTCTCAGCAGCGGCTCATCCTCCACGCCGGGGGCGGCTGCTCGAGTTTTCGGCTCCGCGGGCTCCTGGAAGGTCCTCCTCGCGGTCTTGCTGCCGGGACGCGGGTCCCGTTCAGGGCCGGGGGGGTGTTCTCTTTGTGGACCAGGCTGAGCCCCTTCAGCGGCGAGAATTGCAGCTGCTGCGGGTCCGTGATGGGCGCGAGCGGGACGCGGACGGAGAGCATGGTGGCGGCGCATCGAGGGAGCTGGCAGTCGGGGCCGGGCGGCTGGGAAGGGGTACACGGCGCTTCTCTTTATTTCTAAGTTATTGCACCGGACTGTCCTCATGTTGTGGGCTTGTTCTGTCCGTATTCTGTGTCCCCAAACATCTACTCTTTATCTTGCAGAAACTTTTCCTCATTATTTAATAGCACAGCCTTTGAAAGCCATTTAATTTGAGAAAGCGCGTCTAATGCCATTTAGTGGTTATTACATTTGATTGCTAGAGTAAATACAAACAGTTTTTTTATGAGCCTGAATCAGACTTTCATAAAATAAGTTTTAAAATAATTAAATATGTATTTGCCAAATGTATGCATGACAACCTTGAGAATAATGATTCAGAAGTTGAGGAAAATTTACCTTCAATACCCTTGAGATGTTTAATCTTTGGCTAATATAACTTATTTGTCAGTGTACTTTACAATTGTTTTAAAAATTTGTTATGTTATCTGAATTTTGAAATTCAAATAATGATGTTTGCAATATATGGATTGCTGATATAAGCTACTTTTATAGGCAATTACTCTTTCTGTTTTTAATATTAAATTTAAGTGAGCTTAATTATTCAGGTACAATTGGGCTTTGACCAAATTAGGGTGCCCTTATGTAACCAATCTTAGACTCCTAAGGGAAGGATCTTATTGAGAAAAGGTGTCTTTAAATAATGTTTTCTAAAATATTATAATATAAATGTTGTTTGTTTCCTCACTTTGGCTAATAAGAAAATAGGACTTCAGCCAGGCATGGTGGCTGACACCTGAAATCCCAGCACTTTGGGAGGCTGAGGTGGCAGGATTGCACCAGTCTGAGATATTGAGACCTGGGCAGTATAGTGAGACCCTGTCTCTACAAAAAATAAAAACAAATAAAAAATTAGCCAGGCATGGTAGCTGTGTTTGTAGTCCCAACTACTTAGGAGGTGGAAACAGGAGGATCACTTGAGTCTGGGAGGTGGAGCCTGCAGTGAACTGTGATAGTGCCACTACACACCAGCCTAAGTGACAGAGGGAGAGCCTATCTCAGGGCAAAGGAAAGAAGGAAAGAGAAAGAAAGAAAGAAAAAGAAAGAAAGAAAGAAAAAGAAAGAAAGAAAGAAAGAGAGGAAAGGAAAGGAAAAAGCAAAGAAAGAAAAAAGGAAAGAAAGAAAAAGGAAGGAAGGGAAAGGAAGAAGAAAAGGAAAGAAGACTAAGATTATCTCAGGGGAAAGAAGAGGAGGAAGAGGAAGAAGAAGAAGATCATCTCAGGGGAAAGAAGAAAGAGAAGGAGAAGAAATAAAAATGAAAAGAAGACTTCAGCTCTTATATGTTCTAGCGTCTATTTCAAAGAAGAAGAAGAAGAAATAAAAATGAAAAGAGAACTTCAGCTCTTATATGTCCTAGCATCTATTTCTTTCACATAAACTCTTCTTCATTTTTCTCATTTTCTTTATCAGGTGCCTAATGCTAAGTATTAAGCCCTTACCATGTGTTATTTCATTGACTCATTTAACAGTTTCAAGAACTAGGTAATATTGTTATTCCTATTTTAAGGACGTTGTAACTGAGATTGAGTCAAGTTAAACAATTTCCCCAGGGTCTCACAGCTTATGGCTGGCTGGGCCTGAATTCAAGTTGAGACAGTCTGAAACCCAGAGCCTGCCCTCTAAACTATGCTATGATGCCTATGTACCTAATCTCACAGACTTTCAAATGTGGAACTGGCCATGTTTTGATGACCCGGCTTTTAGTGTTATCTCACTGTAAGTCTCTTCTCTCCTTTTTTTTAGCTGGCCTCCTAGAATTCAAGACCACAAAATAACTTCCTGTTTCTCTACACAGAAATCAATGTGGACTAGTACAGGCTATTTGCATTTCCCATTTTGATTTAATTGGTTGATTATTTTAATTAGTCAGCAAATTTGATGAATTTCTCACCAGTGAACTGAGTGGTGATTTTAATGTATCTTAAAAACTAGGCTTAGCCTGCTCTCTGGTGAACTCATGAACTCGCTGCGATTTGCCTACTCCTCCCCGCTCTCCCACACAAGCACTCTCCCTTTCAGACTTTTTCTTTTTACTTCAAGTAGTCCACACTGCATTCCCCTTTGTATCACTTTAAAGCCAAGCCTTGAAAAATAAGTGCAATTTTACTTTCTCATTATTCTTCTCTACTGCCCCCATTTCCCAAGCCAAGGTATGTTTTTATTTTTTTCATTTTATTTTTATTTTTTATTTTTGAGACAGAGTTTCTCTCTTGTTGCCCAGGCTGGAGTGCAATGGCGTGGTCTCAGCTCACTGCACCCTCTACCTCCTAAGTTCAAGCAATTCTCCTGTCTCAGCCATCTAAGTAGTTGGGATTTACAGGCGCCCGCCACCACGCCTAGCTAATTTTTGTATTTTTAATAGAGGCGAGGTTTCACCATGTTGGCCAGGCTGGTCTCGAACTCCTAACCTCAGGTGATTTGCCTGCCTCAGCCTCCCAAAGTGGTGGGACACATACCAAAGCAAGGTAGGTTTTTAAATATTGTTTTTCTGGTTTCTTAATTGTTCTGTTTTCAGTACAAACATTTTAGAAAGTACAGAATGGTATAAAGAAGCAGAAAGAACACAGAACCCATGATTCTGCCATCTGGATGCACCTACAGTATGCATTTTGGCAAATTTCCTTCCAGCCTTTTGTTGCATGAAAAAATTCTAAGACATGAGGAATTATTTTTTAATAGAATACAGCTCTTTGAAACAAAAGCCATGTTTATGCTCAAGGCATACTTACGCTTCCAGTTCAGATATACAAAAGTGTCTCGTCATTCTTGGAGTTCAGTGAGGATCTAAATCTGTTTGTGTTGGGGAAATTGATGTGATGCCACCCTCAAAGAGGACAGGAGAGGTGCTCGAAGATCAAAAAAATTCCTGGGAGAACTAGGATGAGAGAGGAGTAAGGGGAGCTGGTCTAGATAAGAGAATTGACAAAGCCAACAATAGGTCTTTCCACAAATTTTATTAACACAAGGAGAGTGAGAGCAGGGACTGGGCCCAGTTGGAGGGAATGGAGCTGAGTGCTGGCTGAAGGAACTAGGGCATCCCAAGAGACCTGGCTCCAAAGGGCCACCTGGCAGCCTGGCTACCCCAAGGGGCTATGCAAAATACCAAGATAACCTGCCAAAGTGCTGGGAACCTCCACCTTCAAGCATAAACCAACTTGATTATTCCTGAGCCCTGCAAGTGATTGATGTGAGACCTTTTGTTAGTTTGCCATTAATAACAGCCAACATTTCACGAGAATGTATCTAGCAGTGGCTAATCTATCTCCTGGTGCTATCTTGTTTAGCCCTTACAACAAGTCGTTTCTGTTAGGATATCCAATTTACAGATAAAGAGTCAGAGTTCAAGAGAAGTTGATGGGTTTGCCCAAGGCCACTTGTATAAATAGAGAAATAGGAATTACAGCTCAGTGATTGTCTCATTCTAGTTCTTACTCTTTACTGCCTCATGGTCTGTGATTTAGTCATTTGTTGGGGGCTATGGTAGTAGTCTAACCTACTGGAGGAAACTATTGTGTATGGGGATAGGTGGGAGGTGGTATTTTTTTGGAGATCTTCAAATGATTGTACCCACATTGCTTAGCCCTTCTAAATTGCTCTATGTTAACCTGGTCTATAAATATGTCAAATATTCAAACTAACTTCTGACTTAGAAGTGTTCTGGGCTCTTAATTCTGTCAACCTTTTCTCTTTTAATTAAGCTGGACTTCAGTTTTATTCACATAGAACATCGAATTATGTAATCAGAATATCTCAATAGTAACAAATTCTACAAGAGTTACAATTCAGAATTTAACTGAATCGCTGCTCTGAAATAGCAGGAGTTTTAAAGTTAGTCTGCAAGGACATGAAGAATTGTTCACGAAACATGAAATTTCAAGGTCATGTACCCTGCCTGCCATCATCCTCAAAATGGAATACATGCATTCATTTATAGCACCTTTATTGGGATATAATTCATAAACCATGTAATTCACTCATTTAAACTATACAATTCAGTCATTTTCAATATATTAACAGATATGTGCAGCCATTGCCACAGTCAATTTTAGAACATTTTCATGACTTCAGAAAGAAATCCCATAGTGTCCTCTGGCTACTACCTCCCCACCCTTTTGTGTCCTCCCTTCTCCTCTCTCCCACCTGAGTCTGAAGCAACTAGTAATTTACTCTCTGTCTCTATAGATTTTTCTATTCTGGATATTTACATAAATTGAATTATATAACGTGGATATTGGTGACTGGCTTCTTTCAGCTAACATGTTTTCAAGATTCAACCAAGTTGTGGCATGTGCTCAATTTGTTCTTTGTATTTTATTTTTTCTAAGGTTCACACCCTTGATGCTGATAGCATGTGCTTCCCTACTTATCCTGGACAACTTCACTAGATAACCATAACATTTCCAAAGATCACTTAGAATGATAAATTTTGCACATTGTGGTAGACAGGTCTTTGGTCCCTGCAAAGTTTTAAGAACATTTTTCACTACTTCAGAGATGCTCATATCTCCCTTAACATCTTTTCATCCCTCATAAATATATTTTTCAGCATGAATGCTTGGTTCAATGAAGTCTTTCCTTATAGTCTTGCAAAGTGTCTTTTTTTTTTCCTGCAGAATAAAGCTGATCAGTGGCTTTGGAATTAAAAAAAATGCTTTGAAACAATGCAAAAACAGTAATGTCAATACATTTTGAGAAGATTTATAGTTTTAGACTCCATTAATAAATTACAAAGTTAGAATTAAACTGGTAATAAATAATACTAGGTTGTAGGTGTTTTTTGATGTTTATTTTTTTAGTTACATCAAATTAAATATAATCATTTGATCAAAATAATATAAAAGCTAATATGATATAAAATTTTATTTATCATTTTCTGTTTTTCATCATCCTCTCCCATAAGCTGACCTTTTATGTAATATAGTAACTGAACTGGTATTAAATAGTTCTTTGCTCCATTCATTGTAGCTTACTGAATAATTATACAAGTACTTTGTAATACAGTTGTAAACCTAGAATGAATTTTATACTAACAAATAAAAAGTTAGCTACTTCAAAACTTTCTTAGAATGAGACAGATTATGGATAAAAATAAAATATAATAAATTGGCATTTTAACTATTATATTTTTTATTTCAGCACTATTTCAGAGTGAGACAGCATTTTGTTAAATGTTATTAAATATCTATTCTCCTAAACATTTAATAACCCGATCTGTGCCATGAACTGGACTATGTGTTTTCAAGTATATTTCAGTCATTTATGACATACGCAAATAAAATAAGCAAAATGATTTAACATTGTCATATTATTCTTGTTCCAGCTATCAGTATATTCCCTGCCAAAGACTGTACAGATTTATCTCTATGCTTCATTTTGGGCTCGAGGTGACATCAGGAGAAAAAGGCAGTTGAAAACATGGATCTTCCTGGCAAATTCAGGGTTTGATATGCAGATATAGAGCTGATTATTATTTAGATACACTGCAAATCAAATTATGTTCCTATAAATATAAAAGAAATTAAATACAGATGATATAAATTAATATAGAGAAGATATAAGACCTGTCAGTCAACCCCACCTCATTAAATGCTTCTGCTGTAGCTATAATTATCTCTTACAGATGATTTAGAATGGATTCAGGGCTTATAGAATAGATACCATATGATTGAAATCTTGAGCTGAGCCATAAGGTGGTTTTGATTCTAATATAATTGAGTTCACATAAATAACTCTGGGGATTATTTAATGTAGTTCATTTAAATTTATTGAATGGCTCTGGAATTGTGTTTTGCTATCTGGCCAAAAACATGAGGCAATCCAAAGACAGTAAATATTACTGATATATTAACTAAAAAAATAATTGTTTTTCTTAGGCAAATCATAGTAACCTTTTTTTTTTCTTAGAAACATTTACTAGGAACTCACAAACAGAAGCCATGTCTGTGTCTCAGGCTGTGGTGAGACATGATGGTAAATCCCCAGTCATTACCCTCCAGAGCCAGGGTTTATGTACCATAGGGGTGGGGTGGTTCAGAAGAGATGAGTGGGACAATTAGTAAGATAACATCGAGGTTGTTTTCCTTAAGGACAGAATTTTCTGTAAGTACCTGATCTTACAGAAGAAACAATAAATAAATGGGAAAACTTAGAGGCCTTTTGGAAATGGGGGTAATCAAAACCCATCATGGTAGATTAGCTTCCAAGATGGAGTTGCTTTAGCCTTTACACTCTTATAACCGTAGGCTCCCTGAGCCATTAGGAAGGATGCTTGATATGGTATAGCTTTAGCAACAGTGTGTTGGCAATGGAAAACATTGGGCCCAGTGGGATTCCAAATGAGGAAGACTCACATGATTTGTTGAATGATCTCTAGACTTCAGAATAACATGACTTCGGTTTTCTCAAAAGTAAAGCAAGAGATACATAACATTAACAATTTGAATAGTAGATTACACTCAAAAGAGAATTTGTGTGTCAGAACAATAATAACAGAAAAGAACCCATTCCATTAAGAGACAACTAAAAGCACCATGAAGAAAATTAACACCTAGTTGTTTTTCTAGAAACTTCTTATAACCAGGAAATAATTCAGGATTTAGCCCAAATTGTAAGCAAATAATAAAAACTCAAAAACAATGGTCAGGGCTAGAATCTAATTTTTTTTTCCTCTTCAGTCTCCCTATTTCTACCAAGAATAAATCATAGTAGGACCAATTTGTTTGCAAAATTAATAGTAATATCATTATAATTGGCCCAGTTATTTGCATGAAGTGTAGTAAGAATAGGGATAAGTTATATAGATTCCCTTTGAGTTGACTTTGCTGGAATTTTTACAAGAAATTTTGGATTTCACTTTTTAAAAGCCTCAAGGCCAGAAGCCAAGCCAAGGATTCACCACTAGACTGAACTTATAATAACTGTAGGAGTTTCTCTCTTCTTAAGGACTCTGTATTTATCAATTCTTATGCTACTGTGAGGAAATAACTGAAACTGGGTAATTTATAAAGAAAATAGGTTTAATGGACTCACAGTTTTGCATGACCAGGGGGTCCTCAGGAAACTTACAATCATAGCAGCAAGTATGTCTTCACAGGGTGGCAGGAAAGAGAATGAGGGCTAAGTGAAGGGGGAGAGGGGGAAACTCCTTATAAAACCATCAGATCTCATGATAACTCACTTGCTATCATGAGAACAGAATGGGGGAAACTGTCCCCATGATTGAATTACCTCCACCTGGTCCCACCTTTGACGTGGGGATTATTACAATTCCTGTTGAGATTTAGGTGGGGACACAGAGCCAAACCATATCAGACCTCAAATATCTCGAGGTTCCTAGGCCTGTTAGAATGAGACATTCTTTACTTATGTAGGCCAGGAATTTCATAAGGGAACCATTTAGACAGGGTACTGGCCAGTCTTTCCACCAAGTTTTTTATTGGCTCTATAAGGTCAACCTCAATTCCTCAGTCTGGTCATATCTGAAACTATCCCCTTTTATTCAAAGCCTTGGTAAAATAACCGGTGTCTCCAATTGTGTCTTGTTACAAAAGAAAACATATTCTTACTGAACTTATACAAATAGCTGTATTGCCGTAAAATAAGAATACCGATGAATGGTTTCCAAATTTTGGAGAACCCTGGTAGAGAGAAACGTAAATTTTACTCACAGCTGTATACTTTTACCCAACTTCTTTATGCTATAAATAGCTTCAAAGAAAAAAGTTTTCTTGACTCTTCTTCAGTTAGAGCAGTCTTCCAAACAGAATATTATTCATTGACCTTGTAACTGCCCTCCAGAAACCAAGCAACTCTTTGTCTGTCAGGTGAGAGCTGTTTATTGGGCACTGTGGAATCCAGCAGCTTCTCACATGGTTCCAAAGTCTGCTGAACAGAAGCCATGTCTGTGTCTTGGGTAATGGTGTGACAAGACATGGTGGATCCCCAACTAAAATTTTAACTATTAGACTATGAAACTATTTCAGAGCCTCACTTTGTGTCTTAAATTTAGTTACTTGTTAATCTAAATAAATTTTAAAATATGATAGTATTTTTTCGTAAACCTGTGAAATGTGTAAGCACTGAGTGAGCAGACAGAACATAAATTTCGGTTTGTTTAAGAGAGAAGTATTCATCTTCACCCTTTGTTTCAATTTCTATCCTATTATTTGCATCAAACCAGTGTTTTCTTACTGAATATGTTTATTGTGTGTGTACATACTATAAGGATAGCTCATAGCAGTGGGGGCGTGTGTTTTATAGGATTTTTTTTATAAGTGACCCAAGAGTATACAGGCATACCTAATTTTGTTGTGTTTCACTTTATTATTTTTGCTTTACTGTGCATCACAGCTAATGCATGTTTTAGAAATTGAAGATCTGTAGCACACTTATGTTAAGCACATCTGTCTGTCAGCACCACTTTTCCAATAGCATGAGCTCAGTTTGTGTCTCTGTGTCACATTTTGGTAATTTTCACAATATTTTAATCTTAAAATTTTTTTTATCTGCTATAGTGATCTGTGATCAGTGATATTTGATGTTACTGTAATAATTATTCTGAGGCCCCCAAAACTACAAGAATCATTGAAAGAAACACACAATAAATTTTCCATATAAGTTGAATTAATTTACACCTGGATAGGCTCATGTGCAAATTAATAAGGCAGCTAGCATAATTGAGAAAAAAATTTAAAAATTCAGAGTTTCTGTACTGAGACTATTGGTAAAATGGTTAACTGTACCAAAAACTCCCATCCAATCCTAATAAAAGATAAATTATATGATTTTCTGGATAATGCACTTAATTAGAAACTAATTACAGGTGTATGTGTATATTGTACACTCTTTCTGCATGTACATGTGACTTATCATAGTCACCATCATTATTTAGCACAATATTGAGAAACTAGTAGCCATTCTTTTAATATTCGGTTTGTAATTAAGTCAAGTTATTTTCAAGGTCTGACATAGTCTTGGTTTGATTCTAATAAATCCTGGGCTTAGAGCAAAGACTCTCTCACTGATATTCTTGTATATGTCACTTATTTCCTTCATCCTCCTCGTATTCAGCCTTTAATGCATTTTGTCAAGAAGTAGCATTGCTGTTACTGACCAATATGAGCTTAATTTCCTTTTTATTCTGTTGCTCATAGAAGCATTAATAAGCACAGAAATAATAATATCAACAATATTTGATGTTTGGTACCTGTGCCAAATGCAGTGCATATGACTTTATCGCTGATCTTCAGGTAGATGATAGTATCTAGCTCACCTAGATTAATCACCTTACCTAGAGTCACAGTCAGGCAGATTGAACCCAGTCTACCTCATTTGAGCATCACTGTAGAATATTTTGATCATACATGCACACCATCTCTGGCTGTGTCTTTACACAGAAATCTGTTGGTAACTTTTTGGTGAGGGGACTTTGAATTTTTGTATTCGTGCCTGTGAATATTGTCTCTGTTAAATACTTTACAAATGGTTAATACAATTTATCATATAATGAAATAAATAAACTGGAACTTGAAAATAATATTTAGAGGAGGGAGAGAAATGGGGGAGTAGGTTAATATTTTAGATTCATGAACTTCATGGTGACTGATGTTAAGATTAAAAGGGTTAGTGAATTTTTGCTATTTTTATATCATTGGCTCATATTCCATATTTATATCATTGGTTCAAGTTCCTCAAATGTTTTTTAGCAAAATAGTAATGATGATGTGAACTTAATGTCTGCTATTTTTTTCCATCAAGTTGAAATAAAACACAATTTAATTCAAGAAATCAGTGGGTCGGAGCAAACAGACAGAAGAGTACCTTTTTTTTTTTTTTCCCTCTGTGTGTGACTCTGAGTATAAATAGGACAGTAATAAATTGGTTTTGGAGAAATGTGGTACACATTGGGAAAGATGAAGGTTAGTGCCTGGTATACTTTGGATTAAAATATGTATCAAACTTCCATATTATCCCCTTCTACCTCTGCAGTTAATAAAAACACATGGTGAAATCGAGATGCTGAAAAAAATAAGTATTTCTTTCCTAACACTGATGACATTGATTTAATCAAATCTGTCATTAAATACTCTAAATTTAGTTTCTTCAATGAGAAGGATGTTAAACAATAACTGGTTTTTCAAAAAATATTACAATGATACACATCTTCTCTGTGTGATCTTGATATTTAAGACAGAACACAATATTATTTCCATAATTTATGATATTCTGGGCTAACATTTTAATTTTTTCTTTAAACCATGGATTTATTTGACCTGCTGAACTTGGAATTGTCCTGAATCATTATAACTTTAGAGATTCTTTTTAAGATTACCTTAAAATATGCAGATTGGTTCTGTTCTTATAGAATGCCAAGTGTAAAGACCAAAGTAAATAACTTATTAAATATTAATGGCATTGTGTTTCTGTAATTGTTGTGAATGCACTCTATATGTAGTGAATTGTTGGATCTAATTAATTATAGATTTACATCTACTCCTTCACAATTTGGCCACTCTTTTGGCCTAATTTATGACATGACACAGAACAGCCAAATGAGTCATCTAACGCAAATAGTATTTTCTGAAGAAAACAATGAATAATCTCTAGGCTGAGTATCTATCTGAAGCTTAGGGAAATAAAGTCAATTTGGCCAATTTGGCTGAGATGTTCATTTGAGTATTAAATAGAGAGTTCCTAAAGGACTCTTTTCTAAAGAATAACTGAAAACTAGTGCTTAATTTTTAGGAATAAAGACTTCATGGGTTGTCTTTTATTATAATTGTCACTCGAATGAATGTTGTAATCTAATTACATTTATACTTAATAGTAAATACCAATTTTTAAAATTAGCAATCTGCTTTTTTTTGGTCTGTATAATGGAATAGTGCAAATTTGTTATTGACAAACTCATGTAAGACTCACTTGTTTTCTTGGACAAACCACATAAAAGTCACATTACTGCTGGCTGACGCCTATAATCCCAGCACTTTGGGAGACTAAGGCAGGAGGATTGCTTGAGCCCAGGAACTCAAGAACAGCCTGGGTAACATAGTGAGACCCCATCTCTACAAAAAGTAAAATAAGAAAACTAGCCAGGCGTGGTGGCACGTGCCTATAGTCCCAGCTACTCAGGAGGCTAAGGCAGGAGGGTTGCTTGAGCCTGGGAGGTTGAAGCTGCAGTGAGCTGTGATCATGCCACTACACTCCAGCCTGGGTGACAGAGGGAGACATTGTCAAAAATAAAAAAAAAAAGTCACATAGTTTACAATAGTGGATTCGGCCCAGAACCTAAACATATAATTCAATCTAATTTGAATTTAGATAAAATAGAAATATGTAGTGGCCACTTTCTTTCCATAATTATAAGTCTGAGGAAAAGTTAGATGACATTTCAAGGAAAGTAAAAAAGGTAAATTTAATGGTTTAGCATTTGTATAATGCATTTCCGGCTATTGTCTCCATTAAAAAATGAATGAAAATCACAGCACTGGCCAGGCGCGGTGGCTCATGCCTATAATCCCAGTACTTTGGGAGGCCAAGGTGGGTAGATCATGAAGTCAGGAGTTTGAGACCAGCCCGACCAACATGGTGAAACCCCGACTCTACTAAAAATACAAAAGTTACCTGGGCTTGGTGGCACACACCTGTAACCCAGCTACTCAGGAGGTTGAGGCAGAGAATTGCTTGAACCTGGGAGTTAGAGACTGCAGGGAGCCAAGATCGCACCACTGCACTGTAGCCTAGGTGACAAAGTGAGACTCTGTCTCAAAAAAAATAAAAAAAAAAAAGAAAATCACAGCACTTTATCTTGATGTTCATATCACTGATTAAACATATATAGGGTTGTTAAGTGATAGTCCTAAATACACCAAAGTATCTAATGCACTTAAGAAATACATTGAGGATTTTCAAAATATATTTGCTCTTGATATCATCAGTTTACTATATTCACTATACAGACAGACCTTGGAGATACTGCGGGTTTACTTCTAGCTGCCACAATAAAGCGAGTCACATGAATTTTGCATTTTCTGGTGCATACAATAGGTATGTTTACACTATACTATGGTCTATTAAGTGTGCAATACTATGTCTAAAACATACATACCTTAATTAAAAAATACTCAATTGCTAAAATAATGCAATCTCCGCTCACTGCAACCTCCACCTCCCAGGTTCAAGTGATTCTCCTGCCTCAGCCTCCCAAGTAACTGGGATTACAGGCACCTGCCATCATGCCTGGCTAATTTTTGTAATTTTGTAGAGATGGGGTTTTACCATGTTGGCCAGGCTGGTCTTGAACTCCTGACCTCAGGTGATCCGCCCACCTCGGCCTCCAAAAGTGCTGGGATTACAGGCGTGAGCCACCATGCCCAGCCCTAATGATCATTTAAGCTTTCTGCAAGTCATAGTCTTGCTGGTGAAGGGTCTTGCTTCGATGTTGATGACTGCTGACTGTTCAGGGTGTTGGTTGCTGAAGGTTGGGGTGACTGTGGCAATTTCTTGAAATAAGATAACAGTAAGGTTTACCACATTGGTTGACTCTTTTTTTTTTTCATGAAAGATACCTCTGTAACATTCAGTGCTGTTCGATAGCATTTTAACCACAGAATGTGAAATTTTGAGTCAATCCACTCAAACCTTGCCTCTGACTCATCAACTTAGTTTATGTAACATTCTAAATCCTTTGTTGTCATTTTGATAATGTTCTAGCATCTTTACCAGGAGTAGATTTTATCTCAGGAAACCACTCTTTTGTTTATTCATAAGGCATAACTCTTCTGTTAAAGTTTTCTAGAGATCATAGCAATCCAGTCACATTTTCAGGCTTCACTTTTAATGCTAATTCTTTTTTCTATTTCCACCACATCTGCAGAATATTAATTCTTTACTGAAGTCTTAAACCCCTCAAAGTCACCTATGAAGGTTGGAATTAAGTTAATACTTCTTTTAAACTCCTGTTAATATTTTGACCTCCTACCATGAATCATAAATGTTCTTAATGGCATCTAGGATAGTGAATTTTTTCCAGAAAGTTTTCAATTTACTTTGCCCAAGAGGATGCACAGTCTATGGTAGGTACAGCCTTATGCATTTTTTAAATAACAAGACTTGAAAGTCAAAATTACTCCTTGATCCATGGCCTGCAGAATGCATGTTTTGTTAGCAGTCATAAAGACAACATCAATCTCCTTGTACATCTCCATCAGAGCTTTTGGGTAAGCAGGTGCTTTGTCAATAAGCAGTAGTAACGTTTTAAAGAAATCTTTTTTTCTGAGCAGTGGGTCTCAACAGTAGGCTTAAAGTATTGAGTAAACCATACTGTAAACTGATATGCTATCATGCAGGCTTTGTTGTTCCATTTGTAGAGCAAAGGCAGAGTAGATATAGCATCATTCTTAAGGGCCTTAGGATTTTGGAATAGTAAATGAGCACTGACTTCAGTATCGAGTCACTGCTGCATTAGCCTCTAATGGGAGAGTTAGCTTGTCCTTTCAAGCTGTGAAGCCAGGCATTGACTTTCCTCTCTAGCTATGAAAGTCCTAGATAGCATCTTCTTCCAATAGAAAGGCTGTTTTATCTACATTAGCAATCTGTTGTGTAGTGTAGCTGTCTTCATCAAAAATATTAGTTAGATCTTCTAGAGAACTTGGGGCATCTTCTCCATTAGCACCTGCTGCTTCACCTTTCACTTTTATGTTATGAAGATGGCTTCTTTCCTTAAAACTCATGAACCAACTTCTGCTAGCTTCCAGCTTTTCTTCTGGAACTTGTTCACCTCTCTCAGGCTTCATAGAATTGAAAAGAGTTAGGGCCTTTCTCTGGATTAGGCTTTGGCTTAAGATTGGAATGTTGCAGATAGTTTGGTCTTCTATCCAGACCACTGAAAGTTTTTCCATATCAACAATAAGGCTTTTCAACTTTCTTATTATTTGCGTGTTATCTGGAGGAGTACTTTTAATTTCCTTTGAGAACTTTTCATTTGAGTTCACAACTTGGCTGTTTGGTGAAAGAGGCCTAGCTGCTGGACTATTTCAGTTTTCAACATGCCTGCCTTAGTAAGCTTAGTCATTCCCAGCTTTTAATTTAAAGTGAGAGATATGTAACTATTTCACTTGAACATTTAAAAGTCATGGTAGAGATATAAATTGGCTTAATTAAAATATTGTTGTATCTCAGGGAATAGAGAGACCTAAGAAGAGAGAGAAAGAAATAGGGGAACGGCCAGTCGCTGGAGCAATCAGAACACACATGATATTTAGCCATTAAGTCTATTGTCTTATGTGGGTGCAGTTTGTGACATCCCAAAACAATTACAACAGAAACATGAAAGATCACTGATCATAAATTACCATAACATATATAAAAATAATGAAAAAGTTTGAAATATTTTGAGAATTGGCAATATGTGACACAGAAACATTAAATGAGCACATGCTGTTGGAAAAATGGCACTGATGGACATGGTCAATGAGTTAACACAAATCTTCAATTTGTGAAAAGTGCAATATGTATGAAGTACAATAAAGCAAAGTACAATAAAATGAGGTATACTTAGATATTGATTTTGCAATGCTGTATAGTATTCATAAATCTCCTTAGAATACAATGCTTCCTTATACTTCGTCACTGCTGTGTTAAACCAACATGTTGGGTAATAAAACATTTGGAAAATATTCAAAACTATTTTGTATCTGTTTCTGTATTTTTAGGATTGCATCAGATTTCTTTAGATACCATGCATGTATATAAAGATTGAAGGGCAGTTTAAAAAACAGCATTTAAATTTTGCTTTAGTACTATATGAAAATGTGAGATCAAGTTTTATTTTGTATTTGTTTAAACAATAATAATTGTGTCATAAATCCATGAAGTCTGTCTTTCTAAGAGATTTCATTTTAAATGTTTTTTTTTTTTTTTTTGGCCTCTATCTCAACAACATCGAGGGAATCTTAAACATGACAAGAATAACAAAATGGTATTGGGAGAAATCTTTATTGCAGTGGGGAGGGAATCTTAACTTTGACTATGAAAGGGAGGTCTATCTATCTATGGTATAATTTTATTATATGAGCTTAAGGGCTTTAAAATAATTATTATTTTATGTATGATCTCTTGGAGATGGTTTGTTTCATCATAGCTCTACAAGAGCTATGATGTCCCATATGCTGCTTAGGCCAGCATAGAAGAATGTAAACTTGAGCAAGTTATTTTACCGATGAAGCTACAGCTCCTTGTCTGTAAAACAGGCACTCAGTAAACACGAACATATATTATATTAAATAACACTATTATTTCCTTAGAAACCACTGAATTATTCAGTAAAAGTAGAAGAGCAAAATAATAATCATGGACTACTTAACCTTAGATTTCCCATCTATTTCTGCAAAATATGCTAACCCAATAGTGTGATTTAATTCTGTAAGTAGTCAGCTTTTTAAACCACCAATATTTTTATGGAGGTTGGAATAGATATTATGTACAAATTGAAATACAATTATGGCAAGTACTTGATTACTTGGGGCTTGAATAGCCAGTGTCTAGATTGCATCAGCCTTTATAAAACCTGAATATTCTTCTTCTGGCCATTTCGCTGTTCATTAAACATATACCAGAACATGAGCAGTACGAAGGGATTCAGATAAAATGGAATCCAAACTATTTTTGGATTTTAAAAAATAAAAAAACAAACTACTGTTAATTTTTTAGGGAATTTTAGCTATGGCATAATAGTAAGAGTTTTCTTTTTTTGGTAGGTGGGGGAGGAAATCTGGCAGTGATTGGATTGTTTTACACATTTAAATTAGGTTATTTATGTTCTACCACTTACTGAAGGTAGTTGTGAGTTTTCTGTAATGTGCTAAATCTTAATTTACACTTTACCATCTGTCTATGCTTAAGATTTTAATAGATTTTGCCCTATAGTATCCTCTTGTAGATGAAATCCATCTGTGGGAAAGCATCCACTTTTGTAAACCTACCTTGCCTGCACTATTGGATCTCTGAACCAGAGACACAAGTGTTAGTAAAATTCAAGTAATTTTTATTTTTTAATGCTACCTTGTTTTGTTTTTGAAATTTTCATAGTGTAGAGCTTTGAATGAGCATTAATTTTTTGACCTGGTGGCAACAATATTGTGGTGACAACACAGATGACCGTATTGTAACATTATTAGTCAAGTCATAAGGCTAGTGTCTTATTAACATGAAAGTTTGATTGCTACATAAATTAATTTGGCTTTTCTCTTACAGGAATAAAAGATGATAACAAATCAATATAAAACCTACCTTATTGTTTGTTTTTAGCACATAATTGCTGTAGTATTTTTTTTGTTAACAGTTTTAACTTCTTATTTTTAAAAAAGGAGTTAGGTGAAGTTCAGGATCTTTTTGTGATATCAAAATGGCACAGTTATGCTTTATAAATTATGGATTGCATATGTGATAGTTAATAGTACTGACTAAAATTCACATATAACACCAGATGATATTTAACAAATTTAAGAAATGCAACTTTTTGTAATTTATAGTAACATGTATTTTAAGTCTATATGGATGTTTTTATGTATACACATACATAAGTATGTATAGCTCTGTATACATGTAGATCCACACTGTGTACAGACATATATACAGATATATACACAGATTTCTATGCAGTGGCACAAATTATGTGTTTGTGCATCTTAATGCTACATATAACAAATCAAATGATTGTGTAGTTATGTACTATGTAATGATTATGTAGTTATGTATTATCAATATTGTCATAGAGATTGTTATATGTAGCATATAATCAATGTCTGTGGAGTCCGTGTCTGGACAGTTTCTGTAGAGTTAGTTAAACTAAATTTTAATTGGGTCTGCCCTTTACTGCTTACAGGATTTTTCAACTCTTTGAGTCCCAGTTTCCTCCTCTATAAGCTAATGTATATCAAAAAGGATATCTGTGGAAAGTAGATGAGATAATAGAAGATGTCTCAGAAACATATCCTGGGACTTACAAAGGCTCAAAGTTGGTCACTTTCCCTTAGGAGTAAAGCAGTACAAAATTTGTTTGATTCTCAAAAGGCCGTACTATGTTACAAATCAGGAAAAGAATCTCACATGCATGGCTTTCAAAACCATGTGGTTATTTTCTAAATAATCCAGATTTTAGAAGAATTAAGTAACAACTATTTCTCTTTTATTTTCCACTGGTCTTGTCTTTGAGTAAAACAAGATGATCAACAAAAATATGAAAATACAGATTTTAATAGTCAGTGGCTAGGAAAATACTTTAAGCATGGAGCACACTTTATCATACTTTGCAATGAGCCAATAAATAGAAGAAAATTTAAAAAATTAATTTGACACAAATTTGAAAGAAAATAGAATTCTCACTTTACCTGTCCAACTGGTAAAAATTGCTCCAATTATATATATATCCTAAATTTTATTTTTGTTATAGATTCCATAAATTGGCATTGATGTATCCCCTAAAATATTCTTGTTGGCTCTTGCAGGTGACATGGGAAGAGATAGGCTCCTGGAAGCATGCTCCTTGAGGAGAGGGTGGCCTCTGTGCTATAGCCTGAGAGGCTCTGACATGCTACTTCTCATGCAACCTTCACACAGAGCCACTACCCCCCACCAACCTTCACACAGAGCCACTACCCCCTTCTTTAAAAAAAAAATGTGTTTGCTTTACCAAATAAAAGTCCCCAGGCCACCTCCGTCCACTTACTTCTAAAGTTCCTCACAAGTTGCAATTATGTAGTCATTGTAACCTTCAGGGTAAGTGAGCTCCAAATAGTCAGACATGTAAGTTACAGCAAAATGTAAAATACCAGCAGACTTTGAAACTTGAAAGATCTAACAAAGAAAAAAGTGGCATAGTTAATAAAAATGCTGTACTGATGAACATTAATATTGAAGATTCTGGAATCACATCACAGGTTCCGATTCCTGCTCTACCACTTATTTGTGGTGTATCTTTGAACATGTTACTTAACCTCTCTGTGCCTCAGTTCCCTGTCTCAACTGGGTAAACAAAACCACTCACCTCATAGTGGTTGTAATGTAGTAAGGATTAAATGAGAAATCCATGTAAAACACTTAGCATAGCTAAGTTAAAATAAGGGTTAATTTTTGCCTTAATTCCACTATTATTATGATGTGTATTAAATGTGGTTCCATTGCATAGAACAACCTTGTGAATGTGCTTGAAGGCTGGAATTCTTTCACATTTTTGATGCTAGAATACAGTCAGTCTTTTTACAAAAATGATATTAATTGTGCAACAGTCTTTAAATAGAAGAAAGGAAATAAATAAAACACAAGACATCTCCTTTTCCCATTTTTTAACTCAAACAGTGAAGCTTTATATGGTGCTTTTCTCCGTAAAGCACCAGAAATAAATTGAATGCTGTTAGCTGGACACAAAGTGTCCTGATTGCTTCAGTTCATCTAGGCATGTAAATTATTCAGCATTCCACACTAAACTGGACTTCAGGATCCACACATCAGTAGGAAGATATTTCCTGAGCAGCCTAACCAAATGTACATGATTGTAGTAAGAAATTCTAAGGCAGTCCTACAAAGAAACAAATCACTTTGCTTTGGTAAGGAAAATGGGGAGTTCCACAAACATTCAGAGGGACAGTTAAGACGACAGCCTGCCTAGAAGGGCTTTGCATTTGTTTATTTGTCCTGTTCCTGCTACCCACCAGATATTCTATCTTCTTTCTAAATATTATTTTCTTTGCTAAACAAATAGCAGAGCTTATGCTCTTAGATGGATCCACACTTAACTTTGTGAATCATTTTCAGATGTCATAGAAATGACACAAATATAGAATGTAGGAAAATATTAGCCAGAAGTGCAATCAATTGTTCAACGGTACCATAAGAGACTAAGTGCCTTATATGATTTGGCTGTGTCCCCACCCAAAATCTCATCTTGAATTGTAATAGCCATAATCCCCATAATCCCTGTGTGTTATGGGAGAGACCGGGTGGAGGTAATTGAATCTTGGGTTGGTTTCTCCTACACTCTTCTTGTGATACTGAATGAGTTCTCATGAGATCTGATAGTTTTATAAATGTTTGGTAGTTCCTCCTGTATTCATTTTCCCTCCTGCTGCCTTGTTGAAGAGGTGATTTGCTTTCCCTTTGCCTTCCACCGTGATTGTAAGTTTTATGAGGTCTCCTCAGCCATGCAGAACTCTGAGTCAATTAAATCTCTTTCCTTTTTAAATTACAGCCTCAGACAGTTCTTTATAACAATGTAAGAATGGACTAGTACAGTGCCCTAACATATTTTTATGTCTTTCTGTGTTTCTAGAATGTTGACTTTTTTTCAATTGTAAGGCTCTTTGCCCTATAGTCACAAGATGGCTGCTATTCCTTCAGTCATCACATCTATATTCCAGGCAAGAAAAAAAAAACAGTTGGTAGAGGCTTTCTCCTCCTGAGGGTGTTTGTTTTGATTTAGGAAGAAAAGCTCTCTCCCGGAGATTTTCCCTAATATTTTATTAGCCAGAGCTGGGTCATTTCCCTACCCCTAAACCTGTCACTGGGCAAGGGAAATGGCTGTGAAGTAGACAGTGGACAGTGTCCACCATGCCTCTCTTTCACAAATGAGAAAACCAAGGTCTTTTTTTTTTACCAGAGCAGACTTGTGCAAGGCTTCGGAGAAAATGGAAGAGAAAAAGATTATCATTTCTGTCTCTGGTGGCTCCCACCCTACCAAACTGTACTCCCTCCATTAATTAATTAATTATTTATTGAAATCCTCTCTAGAACTGTGTTATTATTCCCAAAAGCAAATCTTAATTACCCATAAGGAATAATTAGAAATCTAAAGTATATTAATTAATAAATCAGCACACCAAGTATCTGGAAAAAATGCTTTGTAAAAGATATTTGTTTATTCCTTCAACCTTTACAGAACTGGATGTAGATTTAAATGTCAGAAAACTTCTTGAAGCATATTGTTTTCTTCTCTGCAGCTACTGTATAGTCTGTTGCCTGCTATTTTCCTGGCAACAATCACAAGTTGGACACTCTTTTTAGCTACAACAGGACTGTACTGAATAGGCCAGCTGAGAGCCATTTTACAAGAAAATTTAGCAATCACTTTGCAGTAATGGATATTGGTTTGTGGCACATCCGTTCTGGTTTCTGCCTTGTTAAACACTTTAAAACCAGCCCTAGTTTACTTAACTTCTCTTTCTGACCCTCTGAGAACTATAGGTTTACACATCTTTATAGTTGGTGGTGAACATTTTTTGATTTTTTGCTGCTTCGAATGATGGAAAAGGTACTGATTTATTTTAAGGCAAAGTGCAGGATAGTTTGTAGATTATTTCAGAGTTTTGAAGGCATTTTTTAAATTGTTGACAGAAAGGAAGCAAACATTGTTAATTCCATCATTGTTAGTCTTAGGGGAAGCTATAGTGGTCAACCTTGCATTTTACATTAGAAACATTTATAATATGATTATTCTTGGTATAAGACACTTAACTAAATGCCATATTTAAAATCAACATCCCGATCTTTCCTCTGAGACCATCAAACCATACTCAAAACATAGAAGCTGTTCAGAATATATATCTTTTGGAAAAATGAATATACAGTGAATCTATATCTTATGATTATAGGAATAAAGTATATGTAGCTTTATAAAGTAGTATAATGTTTACTCTAAATGTTAGTAGTAAAGAATCATGAGTTCTGTGTTAAAAATATACTAATAGGTCTAGTTTGAAAGCTAATTAAAAGACTCAAAGAAATAGGACTTTATTGCATATTCTTTCACAAAATTGAATTCTAATTTCTACACTTGATATTTACTCTAAAACCGAAACAGTTCTTCTGAAGTATTGATAATGAATATGAAACAACCTCCTGGATTGTAGTTCTTAATTTCTAAGCCAGGGTAATCTAGATATAGCTGAATATTTAGAACTTGTTGCAAGGGATCACTTTTAGATGATTGATAAATAATCAAGATTCATTTTTGTAGTTAATGAAAGGCTGTAACAGTTGCAATATTCAGAAGTCCCAATAATAGAATGGTTTTGTCATGAATTAAATATTTTTACAAACAGTTCCTACTTGTCACAGTTCTCATAATGTTCTTTCACTTGATTTAATATAATTAAGTAATTAAAACTTCTCAAAGTTTGGTCAGATCTCAATTTCTCCAAAATAGAAATACTAAATCGTGTATATAGCTTGCCTCAGGGATTTTAATGTAGGTAGGTTCTCCTAGTCACATTGAGGAGGTTACCCTGACCCTTTCTCAAATGATTCCAATTTTGTTTTTGTTCAAAGCAAAATCTAATAAGAGGAGGAAAAATGATGCCAATGCTGTTGGATCTCAAACACCACCTGTAAAGAATTCCATATTACCATGCCATGAAACTGTGTTAGCATAGGAAGAAAATATTGGATCAGGTACAAAGTTATAGGGCTAAGTAGAAAACACAGAATTTATCCTTTTTTATTAATGATATATTTAAGCCTACGATACTGAAGGGTTTAGCTATTGTTAGACAGAAATAGATTGCATACGGTATCTGTTAGAAAGCATCATCCCAGTAAGAAGAAGTGTGGTCTTGATGGCGCACTTATTCCTCACTTTTTATTTTCATTGGTTACTTTTTACTGCCTTCATCTATCAATTTCCATTTCATTCTTTTTAAAGGTAGCATACATAAAACATTATTTTATATTGCATTATTCACCCTGGAAAACTCATTGCATTCACTCAATAGGTAAATTTCATAATTTTTATGAAGTGATTTTATTTTGAATGTACTTGTCTTTGCATAGAGCCCAAAGAGCTCTGTTCTGTTTTAGAGGACATTTTGATAACTTCCTTTATGCTATTTATTTTCAGGATTTGGTTTTTCAGTTTAAGTAAGAATTTTCATTTT
This sequence comes from Cheracebus regulus, assembly GCA_963574635.1. Taxonomy (NCBI): domain Eukaryota; kingdom Metazoa; phylum Chordata; class Mammalia; order Primates; family Pitheciidae; genus Cheracebus; species Cheracebus regulus. The sequence continues at coordinate 65,699 of CAUYQU010013825.1, read as the reverse complement.
AAAGATTAGCAATCTGGTAGAAAAAGTTTCTATGGTTTGAGCAAATTTGCATGCACTGAAATGTTCTCTCCGTGGAAGTCATAAATCGTTTCCTTTCTGGGGAAACCAGAGTATGGTATGGGCAGTTAAGAAAGAAAAGGACTATTGAGAGTGCGTGTGATATGCTGTTACCTTGTACACATCAAATTGTTTATTCCACGTAATGATCTTATGAAGCAGGGACTTACTAAAGTCTAGGTTATTTACCTTCCTTCCCTTCAACTTTACAGCCGGCAAATAACAGAACCTCATTTTAAACTGAAGACTCATCCCAAAGCCATAGTAAGATTAAATGGCTCAAAGTGAATAAATATACTTTTTGATGTAATAAATTATTTCTGTTATGGGATCATGGGGCATGAAGTTTCTACCAAAGTGAAAAGGTTGCATAAGTGTTTATTGAAAGCAAATATTCTCTTTCTCTACTGTAAAATGTGGATAGGAACGTCTATAAACAAAAACATCTATAATAAAATAAAAATTAATTATAAAAAAGATTTAGCCTTAAAATTTTTTTTTTTTTGCTGTTTTCTGCAAAGTTGTTAGTCTAGTCCCTAACCTGTTATGAACAAAAATGTCTCACTTTTGGAAATTGGAACTTTTGCATTTAACGACTTCCTGCATTCATCCATCTGCTTCTATTTTTAAACATTGGGGTTTAGAGACATTTAGAACAGTGCCAGGAATATAATATATTTAAATAATATTGAATCTATGCTTTTAATAACATCAGGGCTTAGAGTGAATGAAATAAGCAATTCAATATCTGTCACCCTTTTTGCATTTGTGTGTTACTACCATCCTTTCCTATATAATCCCTTCTTTTAAAAGTCCTATTATGTGTAAGCCTAAGACTTATTTTGGAAAATGCTTATTTTGAAAATAAAATTGAAATTAAGTTAGCTGGGAAAAATTTTAAGACAACAAATACTATTTGAGAGAGCTGCACTGTCACGAAACAGAGTTAAAACATTAAAAAGAATATATTTTTAAGAGGCAGGATGGTTTACTGTACATCATTAAAACAGAGATACTGGTGTTGCCTGGTTCATAAACCAGATGCTTGTATTTATGAATGTATGCATGGAAATTTACAAATTTCTGGACTCAACACCTTTACAATAACATATGAGATACCATACAGGAAGGTGCTTGATAAACAATACATTGATTTCCTGATGTAAATGACTGCTCTGATTATTGTTGCTGTTGTTAATAACATCACTTAATAGTTGTGCTAGACTTAATAAATGATAGCAGTTATTGCGAAAACTTCTCAGTTGAAGTCCAAAAAGTGATTTCGAGTAATTTATTCTATTTTTATGCCTCTATTTCTCTTATTTTTGGGCTATCCCTTCTGCACTTATTTAATTTGTCCTCATCCCTAAGTGACATATTTGATAATGTTATCATTCCCTAAAGAAGTGTATTACATTGAAAAGAAGAAGCATCTCTAATTTTAGTGGTATGCTGGTAAAGTGGCTGTCAAAGGAAGTGGGGGGGAAATGTAAAAGTCCTAATTTGTGGAGTTAGCTGATTTCTGTGTGTAAATGCTACTCCTGTGGCCAATTTAGAGCTGCCATCATGACGTCACTGACCACAGAGTTGGGAAGAGAAGCTCACAACTGACTCGAGAGTGGATAGGAGCTGGGTCCAGCAAATACACCATGGGCCAGGGATCCAATGGGTGTGTTCAAGATACCTGTTTCACAGTGTAAACTACTGCGAATGAAGACATGACAGAAATATACAGTTCTATCTCAGGAGATGACCTCCAGCTCTTCGACTCTCACCTTAATATGTTTCTGTTTTCTAATAAAGCATTGAAATTCAGTCTTTTGGGTATCCTAATCTAAACTCTCCCCACCAGATCCTGGCTTGGCTCAGCCCTTGGCAGCTAGGTGGTCTCTGGAAGAAATCCCCTGTTTATTCTGACTGCTCCAAATTTAGCCCACCACTCTGGCCACAGTGTCCTATATTCTAGTTTTGTATACCTTCTTTTCTCCACTCTCTTCTGCCTGAGGGTGTAGGATTCAGACAGATAGAAGCATGGTACCATTGTGAGTTAAGATGGATGCTGCCACAGTAGGCTGCTGTGAATAATGGAGAGTAGAGAGTGAAAATCTAATAGCTTGGTTTGGGGCCAGGTGCAGTGGCTCATGCCTGTAATCCTAGTACTTTGAGAGGCTGAGGCTGGCGGATTGCTTGAGCATAGGAGTTTAAGACCAGCCTGGGCAACAAGATGAAATGTCTCTACACAAAATACAAAGCTGCTCAGGTGGCAGAGGTGGGAGGATTGTTTGAACCTGGGATGTCGAGGCTGCAGTGAGCTGTGCCTCGATTGTTCCATTGCACTTCAGCCTGCACAACAGAGACTCTGTCTCAAAAAAAATTAAAATAAAATAAAAAGCTTCTTTTGAGATTAAAATTTTAGATTCATTTTGGTAGCAGGTAAACTGTTGCGACAGAATTTAAATATACAATAACTATCTGATAAATATTACATGTATAATTTATATATACATTATATATAATATATATATTATATATATAATATATATACATTTTATGTATATATCATATATATTATTTATATATGATTTACTTTCTGCCTAATTTCAGAAAGGATTTAAAGTATAACGAAGAATTTTAGGGGAGTCATTGAATGAGCAAGTATAATCATGAATCCTGGTTCTCAGGGCTTCTAACTAACTTCATGACTAGAAAATAAAAGATGATTCATACAGAGGATAGCAAAAGGGTGCCCTCTGACCATCATAGTCCTATCCTTCATTTTATAATCTTTGTTCTGTTTTTGGTTTGTCTGTTAGTTTTGTATGTTTGCTTATACTTCCTAGAATTCAACGATGGGGGTTTATTTGGTAGAATTCATCGGCTAAATAAGGATTTATTACACTTAAGAAATGCACATACTCTGAGAAAGCTAAAATACCAGCAAATATTCACTCAGTTCAGTTATTTTAAAAAATTTTTCCACATTCTGGGTGGAATCTGCTGTAGGGGAAGCTGTTTTAATGGAGGCCGAGAGCTGGGCAATTTTGTGTTATGGAAAATTCTGGGAAGAAGGAAAGACCCGGATGGGACTGTTTATTGAGACTTATGACTGGGCTGAAGGTAAGGTAAATTAGCATGGAGAACATACAGGACTGCAGGAAAAGTTCTAGTGTTTTAGCAATAAATGGGCTTATCTATAGGTTTTCAATACAAAAGAGTCAAAATAGAAATTCAGCTTTATTTCTTTACTTCACAACTCAAGTTTCTTTCTTTTATCCATTCAGCATTGGTTAAATTGTTAGAGTGTGCCAGGCATAGAGGTACCAAAAAGCACTTTCAGTTCAGATTTGTACTATCATTCAAACATATCACAAGTCTAGCCAGGAAAACCAAGCAATATTTAATATTTGTCTTTATAAACTATAGAATGCCAATATTCTACTCCCATCCTTCAAGGATGAATTACAAAATGTACTCACATTCTCAGCCTCTGCAGTTTGTAACTGGTCTGGTATCCAGAAAGACAACCTAGTGGTTGTGTTCTAACTGTCCTATTAATGACATTCATTCTGGAAATGCTGGGTTTTCTGCTTGAAAAAGAAATTGGAAAGAGAAAATTGTTTTCAGGCCTTCTCCCTCCCTCCCTCCCTCCCTTCCTTCCTTTATTCCTTCCTTCCTTCTTTTTGTTGCAGGCTCTTGCTCTGTTGCCCAGGCTGGAATACAATGCACCATCATAGTTTGCTGCAGCCTCCAACTCCTGGGCTTAAGTGATCCTCCTCCCTCAGCCTCCCCAGTAGCTGGGACTATAGGCACATGTGAATTTTTTAAAATATTTTTTTTTGTAGAGACAAGGTCTTGCCACGTTGTTCAAGCTGGTATTGAACTCCTGGGCTCAAGCGATCCCCCTGCCTTGGCCTCCCAAAGTGCTGGGGTTGTAGATATGAGCCACTGCACCAGGCCCCAGGCCTTCTTTTGAAGATTTGTGGTTCTACCATTTATTAGATCTGTTGCCTTAGACAAGTTATTTCATTTTCTGTACCTCAGTTTCATTATCTCCAAAATGGAGACAATACTAGGATCAGCATCCTCAATCTGTAAGTATTACACGAACCTTGTAAAGGTCTTAGCAGTGTCTGGCACATAGTAAGTGCTACAACTCTGCCCTCTACTGCCTAGAGAAAAATGTGAGGCCCAAACATAGGTGCCAGATTTCAGCCTGAAATGCTTCCACCCTTGCATAGACACACACATACTGACTACATAATCTGGTCTATTTAAAAAACAAACAAAGAGGATTACACAGTGAAAGAAACAATCAAAATGGAAAGAAATATCTTAACTAGAGATAATCTGGTATAAAACCACTGTAGCTGACAATGCCGTATTAACCCCAAAAGTGTTCTACTTTGTAAAACATTTTAAACTACATATATAAAATGACGTCTTTCTGCTGAGATTCTTTTTTAATTACTAAGCAATGCAAAACCAAACAAAATAAGAATATAAGTATAATGCTTATCATTCTCCTAATGGAAATATAGAGTTAGGTGCTATACATTGAATATGTATATTATAATTACAAATTATTTGAGTCAATGAAGTTGAAGTCTACCAGATAAGGAAATATATTTTGAATCTCTATGTTAGCAGAAGATACTGTTCTTTCTTTTGAACTAGTAAACATAATTTAACGTAAGTAACACTCAGTAGGCTCTGGAAAATCTATGATCTCACATTCAAAATAAATTGAATAAAATACTACACAGGTTCATCTGAATCTTTGACTTATGTTTCTAATTCTGAAACCAGACAACAGACTTGTGGCACCATCTTGTTCTTTCACATAATGTGAGCGTTTTGGCTGCATTCAGAAGACTAAACTTTTGTACAGTATGTGAGTCTGATGACAAAATTTTGTCTCTGATACCTGTCTGGTAAGAAGAGGAGACTGCTGTCCAGTTCTTCACAGATGGTATGGAGGTAGAGAGCAGGAAAAGAATGCTTTTTTTTTTTTTCTGTTTAAGCTGCTACATTCCAACTTGGTTATGGAGTGTAGGCATGCGCATTTACATCACAGTGAATCGTGTGGTGGCTCTTGTCCAGTACAGCCACTATCCAACTCCAGCATCAGGCATCACTGGAACACTCATCAAGGCCTTCTTCCAAGTGGGTTTACAAGAACCAGAATAGTTTGTAAAATCAGTCCCTGGCATCTTGAAATGGCCTTGGATCCGAGGGGCTCTGAAGAGTGAGAATGAGCCAGGTTGTCTTCAGCTTAGAGTAGGTCCTCTTTTACTAGGCAGCTAAAGGTAACAGGTTGAAATGATGTAGAGAGGAAACATGAGAGAGCCTTTAATAGCTCAAGTCCACAAGCAGTGTGGGAGTGGAAAAAGCACAGGATGTGCACTGAGGGAGTTAGAATTCGGCTCATCCTCCTCTGAACTCTCATAGCGCCTTACGAAAAACTCATCGCAGAGCTGAGCACATTGAACTCCAAACAGTTTTATGTGCCTTTCTCCACCACTGTATCATAAGCCATTTGGAATATACACAATGTTTTCTTCTCCAAACTTTTAATTTTGAATAATTTCAAAGCTACAGAAAGTTGAAAGAATAGTACAATGGATATCTATGTGTACTTCACTAAATTCACTAATTGGTAATATGATAACATGTTAATGTTATCACTCTCATCTCTTCAGGAAGATATATACACACACTCATATATCTATATAAACCCACATTTCTTTTTTTTTCTTTTTTTTGAGATGGAATCTTGCTCTGTCACCCAGGCTGGAGTGCAGTGGTGTGATCTCAGTGCTAGCTGCAACCTCTGCCTCCTGGGTTCAAGCAAGTCTCCTGCCTCAGCCTCCCGAGTAGTTGGGATTACAGGTGCATGCCATCATGCCCAACTAATTTTTGTATTTTTAGTAGAGACAGGGTTCTGCCACGTTGGCCAGGCTGATCTTGAACTTCTGACTTTAGGTGATCCACCCGCCTCAGCCTCCCAAAGTGCTCAGATTACAGGCATGAGCCACCGCGCCCAGCCACACATTCATTTTTCTTCTGAACTGTTTGCAAGACACTTCACCTCTGAACACTTCATCTTGTATCTTTAAAGACTCAGACATTCTCATTATCACAATAATGTTATCAGAGCAGAAAAATTTAACACTTATTCAATAATATTATCCAGTATATAACCTGTATTAAAATTCCTTCAATTGTCCCCCCAATTTTTTTTTAAAATTAATCCAAGAATAAGTCAAGGTTAACATGTTTCTTTAGTCTCCTTTAATCTAGTAAATAGCACCTACTTTTTAAAATATTCATGACATTAATGTTTCTGGAAATTCCAGGCCAGTTGTCTTGTAGACTGTCTTACATTGTGGAAGTTCTTATTTGCTTACTGATGATTAGGTTCAGTGTATATATATTTTTGGGGAAATAACCAAATAGATGATATTAGACACTTAAAAAAAATCAATTTACTTGTTAAAAGTATCTCTCTGCCTCTGTAATGAAGAAAAATTCTGTAGGAGATACTTCAAGGCCATGGGAATATCCTATTTCCCCACAGACTTTCACCCTGAAACTTCAGCATACATCAGTGATTCTTACCTGAGTCTTACTATATTGGAGAATGAAATGGTGAATAAAAAAAAAAAAGAAGAAGAAGAAGAAGGCTTTTACCCCTACTCCTCTCCTCTCCTTTTTTTTTTTTTTTTTTTTGAGATGGAGTCTTGCTTTGTCACCAGGCAGGAGTGTAGTGGTGCGATCTCGGCTCACTGCAACCTCTGCCTCCCGTGTTCAAGCAATTCCCCGTCTCAGCCTCCTGAGTAGCTGGGACTAGAGGCATGTGCCACCACACCCAGCTAATTTTTTGTATTTTAGTAGAGACAGGGTTTCATCATGTTGGGCAGGATGGTCTCGATCTTCTGACCTCATGATCCACCCACCTCAGCCTCCCAAAGTGCTGGGATTTCAGGCGTGAGCCACTGTGCCTGGCCCCTACTCCTCTCCTTTTCTAAAGCTTCTCTCTCTCTCCCTGACACCTCCTTCCCTCCCTCCTTCCCTCCCTCCCGCCTTCCTCCCTCTATTAGAGTATCTCTATAGCCTCATGGATTTTCCTTTAGTAAATGTCTTATAATCTAATACTATCATTATTATATTTGATGCCCAAATCATTTCAAATTTGGCCACTCCACTGGGTGTGGTAGCTCACAACTGTAATCCCAGCACTTTGGGAGGCCAAGGCAGGTGGATCACTTTAGGTCAGGAGTTCAAGATCAGCCTGGCCAATGTGATAAATCTCCATCTTTACCAAAAATATTTTTAAAAAATTAGCCAGGTGTGGTGACACACACCTGTAATCCCAGCTACTCAGGAGGCTCAGGCAGGAGAATCGCTTGAACCCAGGAGGTGGAGGTTGTAGTGAGCTGAGATCATGCCACCTCACTCCAGCCTGGACAACAGAGGGAGACTCTGTCTCAAAAAAAAAAAAAAAAATCCAAATTTGACCATTGAGAGACCCTCCAGGACAATGGTGGTGTCCTTTCACCAAGTCCCATTAGTCAGTCCTTCAACACTTCTCTGCTTTCTGGCACAACGAGATGTCCAGAGAATCTTTGTATTTTCCCTGTCCCAGTCATGGAGTCAGCACATTTTTTTTTTCAAGGACTTCTTGTTCCTTTTAATGATAAATGGTATTTATAAACCAAGACTGGGATGTCATTGCTTCTAGGACAAAATGAAGTAATTGCTTTGAGAGTACTTGGTAAAATATAAAACACTATATTATGACTGTGATTAGTGCTATGAAACAAGCATTCAGCTTACTTGGAACAATGCCAGATAGGAGCATCGATATGAGCTTGTGTGCAGGGAGTAAATAGGAGGTAGGATATATGTGAGGATGAAGGAAATAAATAAGCTAGCTTGGTTAGATACAACGTGAGTCTTTGTCTTATGACTCTGAGGCTAAATAGAACAGATGAAAGGCTGTGGATTCCATTCTCACCTGTTCCCTGTGCTGCTATGCTGCTTTGTTATTTAATACTTTAGATACGAGAGCATATTTTATTTTGTGATGCATTGAAATCTTTTCAAAAAATGAATCATTTATATGAAGAATGATAAAACATACATTTGTGATTTCTTCTGTTTTTACTTTTCTTATATTTATTCAGTAGGTTCTAAAAGAATAGTGTAATTTAGAGAAGATAAAAATTTTTAAAATTGCGAACATATAACTTCTTTTATTTTTCTAGTGGATGCAGTACCTATGTCACATTTAAGAAACTGGTGTGGTAACAATTTTGAGATTTTTTTTTTTTTTGAGATAGGGTCTCAGTTTGTTGCCCAGGGTGGAATGCAGTGGTGTGCTCATGGCCCTTTGCAGCCTCGGCCTCCTGAGCTCAAGCAATCCTTCACCCCTCAGGCTCCCCATGTGCAGGGATTACAAACAAGAGCCACTGCACCTGGCCAATTTTTATATTTTTTGAAGAGATGGGGTCTTGCTGTGTTGCTTAGGCTATCTTGGGTTTCTTGTGGGCAAATTGATTGCTGTGGTTTTGCTTTCTGTGACTCTATTACAAGTAAGAAACACATCTATTTGGCTATAATTTTATTTTTAACACATACTATAGATATGATTTGATTTAATGTCAAGGCTTTCTTGCTTATGCTGTATCACTTTATACTCTCAAATTAAAACTCTTAAAAATAACTTACCCCTGTGTGACCACAGGTTATGATAAATTGGACAGAGGACAGAGATGAGTAAATAGGTAATGCTTAGCATCTCATAATAGCAGGGAAGGAAAGCAAAATAGCCCAAATGTCCAGAAAACAGTAATTCTTTTATTTTTAGTTTCACTTGGACTATTTCATCGGACCATGGTGGCAAAATCAGGCATGAGGATGGAGGAAGGAGAACACACACAGAGACTCAATGATTTTACATGTCCTTTTTTCATTAGAAGCTAGGCTAAAAATAGGGAAGAACAAAGATGTGATTGTATGATCTATGTTGGAATATATTTTATTCTTATATTTTTGGTTTTGTGTCAAATTCAGATGAAGGAATGTCAAATGCCTGTGTGTGTGTGTTGGCATCTGAGCTTGGCAAAGAAGGTGATTGGGCTTGGTAGGGCTTTGTTCCAGCTGTTTCAAGAATTCCTCACTTTTCAATACTGAACAGAACAGGCCATTCTGATAAAGAATCCAATGCATATGTACAAAAATAATAGGCTCATGGAGAAGCTTGGGCCAGATCGTCTGATTCATGAAGGTTCTTCAGTCTACTAGTAGTTTGTCCTTGAAGAAGTTATTTAACCTCTCTGGGTCTCAACCTGCTCACCTATAAAATGGAGATAATAAGAGGACTTTCCTCATAAGGTCTGATTAATATGTGTAAAGTGCTTAATATAGCGTAGGCTGATTATAAGCACACATCAAATATTAGCTCTTATTTTTATTACTTACAGAAACCTAAATGGACATGTTAAGAAAATATGATTACTTCTTATCAATGTTTGAAAATTTTAAAACAGTCCAATCAACAAATGAATTACTCAGTTTTCAAACTATATTGTCTAACTTTATTTTGTTGTTGATTTCTTTAACTTTCTTCCTTTGAGATGCAATGTTTTTTTAAAGCTTTTACGGCTCTCTGTATTGTATTACCCAGGTCCGCCAACCCAATGTAAGGCACAATGATGAAGCACTCAGTGTGGCCAGGGACTCTTCTAGGTGCAAAGGATCCAAAATATAATTCAATAGTCGTCCGCAAACAGCTAACTCTGGTGGTATAGATCATTACATAAACAAAGAAATGTCATTTTGTTTGTTAATTACTATTATATGATATAGTGAAGGTATAAACTTGGGAGAATTAAGGAATTCCTTATACAAGGTCATGAAAGATGTATACATATTCCCCCAAATTAGCAATACTGAAACTCATTCTTCAAAATGAAAATAAATATAAAATAATTTTGCTCATTGACTAGAATATTTTTAAGAAAGTGTGCTTTAACTCTAAAGCCAATGTGAACACATATATGATTCTGGATATTATATTTTGGGATTTATCCTAATGCCCAAGGCACTACAATATTACTAATTTATTTATTTCCTCTAGGCATCTTGTAATTTAAGAAAGTAAGATATAATTTTCCCCTTTCATTGGAGCACATGAGTCACAAAGGTAGCTACACACTGAGGGTGTCTCCAGTTTGAGAAAGACGCAGGCCAGGCTCGGTGGCCCAAGCCTGTAATCCCAGCACTTTGGGAGGCTGAGAAGGTTGGATCACTTGAGGTCAGGAGTTCGAGACCAGCCTGTCCAACATGGTGAAAGTCCCTCTCTATTAAAAATATGAAAATTAGGCAGGTGTGGTGTTGCGCACCAGTAGTCCCAGCTACTTGGGAGGCTGCGGCAGGAGAGTCACTTGAACCCCTGAGGTGGAGGTTGCAGTGAGCCGAGATCGCACCACCACACTCCAGCCTGGCGACAGAGTGAGAGTCTGTCTCAAATTAGAAAAAAAAAAAAGGAGCATATGCAAACAGCACCCCAATGAAGCACCAGAAGAACTGAAACCAATGCCTCAAAAGCCCAATGGTGATTGCACACCAACTCAAATACCAAAACATAAAGTTTTCTCTTTTTTGGCTCTTCAACTAGCTTTAAAATATAAGGCAGTTTTTAAAAATTGGGGGTCATATTTTATTTTTTTTAAATTGAATCATTAACGTTAGTTATCCACACATCTCAGGAAACTGAAAGACTAAGAAATACATTACCAAAACTGTTTTCAGATATTCTATTGCTCCCTGGGTACCTGATTATTCACATTATGCATTTTACTTATATGAAACTGCTGTTGAAATTTTCAGCTAGAGGACTGAGATGCCAGACCTTAACTCCTGCCAGATTGTTAGCCTTCTCTCTTCTATAGAATCAGTTTTGATTATATACAGAATATAGGAGAGTACAGAGTAGTAGAATGGAGTTTTAAAAGCATACCTGTAGTATAAAAGCATATGACCTGAATTCATATCCAGTGGTTTAGTCTTCCTGTGTCCTGGTTTGCTCATTTATAACATGGGAATAATGAAAGTAATCACCTCACAGAGTTGCTATGAGGATTAAACAAGTTAATGGTTGGTGCAAAAGTAATTGCAGTTTTTGCCATTACAAGTTTTGCCATTACTTTTAATGGCAAAAACCGCAGTTACTTTTGCACCAACCTATACAAATCGTATAGGTCGTATACATGCTCAAAACATGCCCTGTCCTTAGTAAGCACCTTATAAAAGATTTTCCTTGTTATCTATAGAGATCCATGGGAACAGCACTCCTTCAGAGGTCATCTGAATCTAGTTCAAGATTAAGGACACCTGCATTGCTACTAGCTCCCCTACCCACCCTGGTATATTTCTCTAGCTCATAGTGAAATCTCTTGGCCTCTCTCAGACTAAAACAACAATGTGTCTGGAATTTCCAAGCTCTGGAATCCAGTCCCAAGCTCTGAAGACCAAGTTGATATTAACATATCCCCTTGTGGGCACTGGCTGTGCTGTCCCTAAACTCCTTGTAGAAGTTTTAGTCTCAACCAAGATTAAATACTGTGGAAGCTGAAGTAATGTACTTTCATCTGAAACAGACAGGTGTCTTATTCACTTGATAGTTTGCTTTGCAGTTGAAAAAATAAGCTTTTTTTCTATGCTTACCAGTTCACAAGCATCAAGTGCAAAACTTGCATGCACTAGGTGATAAAAATATGGCAAGAATGCTGAAGGCAACTTTCTAACTTTATGAGCAATATTTGTAGATTTTATTTAAAGCATATGTTATAAATACAGTCTTGGAATCCTATTTGTGTTTTCCTTTGTCTCCTAACAGTCAATGTGAAATGAAGGTCGGTTAATCTTAGAGTATCCTTGATTAGAGCATTTTTTTCTGGATTTTTACCTATTATTACTGATTGCAGCTAATAAAAAAGGGATAATAGGAAAGGGAAAATGAATAGAAAAATAAAGGGAAATTCAAGTGCTTTAAAAATATATCTTAATTTGTAATATCTCTAAGTGTAGAAGATGTTGATATAATTCAGTATGCTTTGTTCTCAGTGCAAATTCATATTCACATATAGTTTGGCACCCTGTACCTCATTTTTGGAACCCCCTGTTGGTTTCATGTGCACAAGAGGCAAATACCTTTACACCTGGTGAGGAAATAATTTATCTCAAGTGATTTTGAATCTTTTATGCTAGTGTTTTTTAACTGGATTTGATGACCCAGTGGCACCAGCGTCACCTGGGATGCTAATGAATACATAGTGGACTGATGGCTCGCTTCTAGACTTCTCAGTAGGATTGCACAAAGGCAAGGCCCAGAATCTGTGCGTTAGCACAACTCTATGGAGTAAACAAAAACAAACAATAAAAAACAACAAACTAAACAAAAACAAGAGGGGAGTCACAGTCTTCATGTCTACTTTCACAGCTCCTTCCCCGTAGACGGTGCTGAGGGGCAGTGCAGGGTCTTACTTCAAAACCTGTTATGGTGGTGGTTGTTTAGAAGCACGGATGCAAAGAATTGACCTTCTCGCAATCCTCACCTCTTTGGCTTATAATCATCAGATTATTCCAGTCTTTCTTCATGCTTTATGTTATTTTAACTTTTTTTCCTTTTATTTCTGAGCTCCGCTTCCATTCTCCTGCCTCCACATGCCCTCATTGCAATATGTTGTAGAGATGCCCATGCTGTTCTGTTTCTGCCTTTTTTCACTCAACGCTGTTTAGAGTTTCTAACAGCTGCACAGGACGGCAAGACTTCTTCTGCCATCTGTGATGTGTCTCCACTCCTTCCTGTGAACACCTGAGTGGTCCTGAGCCCCACCATCATAAACACTGAGCTCAAGCACTTCACTCAGATTCACCACTTGACTGCTTTACTTTGATTAGGCTTCATGATTACTTTTACCATTTAATTTGTTATTAAATCTAGACTTTAAAAACTCTTTTTCATTGATTGTGTTTTAAGCTGCCTGGATAACACGTATTAGGAGGAATTGCAAACTCAATGGAAAATACCTTTTCGTTTTTATTTTTTTGAGATAGATATGAACTTGCTCTGTCTCCCAGGCTGGAGTGCAGTGGCGTGATTATGGCTTACTGTAGCCTCAGCCTTTTGGATTCAAGCAATCCTTTCACCTCAGACTCCCTAGTAGCTGGGACTATAGGCACATACTACCATGCCAAGCTAATTTATTTTTTAAAATTTTTGTAGAAAAACAGGATCTCTCTATGTTGTTCAGGCTGGTCTTGAACTCCTGGACTCAAGTGATCCCCCCACTTCAGCCTCCCAAAGTGCTGGGACAAAAAGGCTTAGCCACCATGTCCTCCCTGAAAATGTCTTTACATTACAGATTGAGTTACATCTGTGTTTCCTTAACTATTTCCAGCCACACTTTATAGCTTCTTTAAAATGTCAGTCATAGGTATATCCTTATCCAAAGTTGTTTTCTTTTGCTCACATTTGTCATACAATTTTGTGATCTTTCCCTCTGGGGCGGGGCCGTTAGCTTTGTTAACTAACCTAAGTTCTTAAGAAAGTGCAACAAGAAGTCACAAATCCATCCTCGCTAGTACAAACACATCTATCCAGTGTGGGCATCATTTCTCAATGAAATATGAACTCTTAACACAAAGATCACAATGTAAGATTGTTTTCTTTTGTTATTTGCTTATCGGGTCTCTTAATCAAAAATACTACCTTTGAATCTCTTGTCTGACTGCACAGATGTTTAAGAACATTTTTCTAATCAAAGATTTTTTTTAATATAAGTAGCCAAGCATTCAGTCTAGGGAAGAATGCAACCAGCTTGTCAATAATGATGAAATACTTTGCTGTCTGTTTTTCATTCTCCCTCACTCAGCAACTGCTGACTATGCACCTCCGTGCCATAGGCCTATTGGGAGTGACATTCACTCTTTCCAAGATAATCCTCATGATAGGATGCACTTAATTTATGCTGTTGATGAGACTGAACTGAACTGATTTGCATATCATCAATACACGTAAGTTCTGAGTAGAAGTCCAGCCATCCAAATTATTATATCCCATGTCACGGACTTGCTGTATCTAGCAAATTCTGGAATAATGCTGATTGCAGGTGGTTGGTGAATATTGACGCTATTCCGGATTTATAAGGCTGTATTGGAAGGCACGTGAAACTAAAATCTTCTTTGGAACAATGTCCCTGTTTAAAACTACTCTCATTGAGACCCAGCTGGGCATTCAGCAATGCCAGCCATTGAATAAGATCTTTCAAGTGCCTCAGCCTGCTTCACCTGTCAGACTGGCTCAGTGGTTTATAAATGAAACTATTTGTTTCCAACGCTCTTGATCCTCCAGCTCTTCTCTATCCATGCCACATATTCTTACTTTTCTTTATTTGAGTGTCTTAACTCTCTTAACGCACATCATCAGTTTTCATTTAATTCTTTTTTTAAGTGACGTACACAGAGTACTGAATCAGTCTTGGCGTTTCTGGGCTGTTTTATCATCTTCACAACCCCCGTTTGTTTTTTCGTTTTTTGTGTTCTTCTTCAGCATTTTTTTCTGTTACAAAATAAGTTTCTTCTTCATCATACTTGGCTTTTAACTCATGAGTGTCAGTTTCTCAAGGTTTCCTTTTGTGCATTTCTTAACACAGACCTCACATCTCCTTTTCTCATCAGTCAGTCAATCAATCAATCAATCATACATTTTGTTAAACAGCTCCAAATTAAAATAAGAAATCATAAGCAAATTAGAAGCATCCCCATGCCACTAGAAAAACCTGTTTTTGAGGCATCGCCTGCTTTTTTCCAACATGTCATCTATATACTTATAAGCATTACAGTAGAAAGTATGTATAACCTGGCCATTTGAATCCCTTTTATTTTTTTTTTTAGCTTCACTGTATTAAAAATAATAAAAACCATGCTGTAGCACTACATACAATGATCTTAGTGACAACATATTTTCCTCCTCACCAGCGACTTCTTCTTCCATTTTTTAGGTCAATGTCCACAACACAAATTAACATTATTTGTTGTACACCAATGTAAAAGGACCCTACCAGATATTAGAGAAAGTTATGTAAAACACATAGCGTTTGGCCCTAACAAACATAAAACCAAAGATATATATAGATGAATGTTTATTTAAATGATTCCTTAACTATTTTCTTTGACTATGTTCCCCATTACTTTGGGGTAAAATGGAGGAGAAAGAGTTGAAAAGGGGAAGGCAAAAGAAAGATAATGGGAAACTGAAAAAAAAGCAAAACACAGGAGTGTGGTAGTTCAAGAAAAAAGTTAGTGGTCCTGGGGGTGTGGAAATTTCCCTCCCAGACAGATCCGTTGGCCCAGATTCTTACAATAGCTATTTTTGCATTCCGTTTGAAATAAAAAATTAGATAGACCATGCCTAGAAAAAAAATTGAGTTCCATTTTACAGATATTAAATAAAACACTTCTTCAATTACGTTTGCTATTAGTAGCAAAAGGGAAAAAAGCCACAAAACTATGGAAAATGATACTAGTATAAATATAACATAACATGACCTCTTTCTCGCCAACTGAATGATATTGTTGAGACGGAGTATACATATATAGGCATTGCTTATGTATAATATTTCCTTTTGATTTGAAAGCCAGTATATCTTTTACCTAAAGTCCTTTGCAGCTAAGAAATCTGATGATAGAATGAGCCATGAAGTTTTAGTAGAAATAGAAACAGTACGCCCACTCTTCGTCTAAGTTCCTGTTTCTTTTCACACTAGGGATTTGATATTCATCATCTGTATTCTTTAGTTCCAATCAATAGGAGAATTTGGAACTTTCATGTGCATGTAGATGTATTATTGAATACATTCTAAATATTCAAAGTGTGTTGTAGTTCTGTTTAATTAAAGTATCTATAAATAAATACCCACATAGATAATTAGTTATCTCTTCTCATTTCTATTGTAACTTTGGTACAAGGACTAGAGGAAGAGAGACTAAGCAATTATATATGTAATTCCTGTGGCCATCACCCTAGGGCACACTGTCCCCTAAACGGCCAAGAGAGTAAGTCTGGATTTTATACATTTTTGAAATGTGGATTTCAGTTATTCACAAAATAAATATATGCATTTTCAGAAACCATTCCACTTATGATATTGCATTTATTAAACCATCACAGTAGATATTTTATTATTTGAACTGGAAATATTAGACAACAAAAATAAATGCTGTAGGATCTTACAAAATTTAAGCTTTTTCAGAATAATCTGGGAATGTTAATGTTAAAGATTACCAAATTTAAATGGACTGGAGCTAGCTGACCTCTTAAGTACTGTAGGCTCTTCAATTCAGTAAAGTTGCTGAAGACTGAAGCAGCAACAGAGGTTTAAAATATTGACATATATTAATCTTCAATGCTTAGAAAGCAGTAAGCAAAATAAATTTTTTTAGTAGTTTTCAAAAACAAATCAGGAATTTAGACCTACTGTCATGAAATGTAGCATCTGATTTGATTCCAATCTTTCATGAAATTGTAATGGACCCACTTGTGGAGAATTTGATTAAATGAAGGTTTATTTCCTGCTTTCAGGAAGATCAGCCAAAAAATTTATGACTCCATAAGATGGTTCTGCTTGACTGGTTGGCTGCTGAATGAAAATTTTATTTATTAAAAAATCCTCCACACTAATTCTCTTAATTTTCCTTCATGATTTGCCCATTTCTCTTGCAAATATTATTTGCCTATAGGCTGATTGTATCTCCAGTGAATACAGTTTATGTTAACATTTGGGTTATGAGAAAGATAAAAAGTCACTAGTTATAACTAAGGATTCAGAAGTAGATAAGAAAAACTGCTAGAAGAATTTTTGTAGAAATAAAAAAAATAAGTAAATACTTAAAACTTGAAGTAAAGGGAGAGAGGTTACTCAAACTCGCTATAAATGTGCCAGAGATGAAAAGTCTAGAATTTGTATCTTTAAATAGTTAACCAAGACCCAAAATAAATGAAATACTTACACTACTTGTTTTGTCTCATGATTTCTGAAACTTTGAGCTCTAAGACTTTTGGGAAGGTAATTTATGCTTTTTTATATGAGCTTTAATGTTTTAATTTCATTCATGCATGCATGAATGAATATTTATTGAACATTTATTGTATACCAGTTATATATCAGACCTAGGTCTAGGTACTTGGGATACATTCATGAACAAACAGGCAGAGTCTTGCCTTCATGAAGCTTACAAGTAAATGAGGAAAGACAGTAAAGGGTAAACATAACAAATAAATAAATTATTTAGCACGTTAGAAGACGATCGATATTATGAAAAATGGAGTAAGGGAGATTGGGAGTAGGAATTACAGATTGCAATATTGAATAGGATGGTCAGGTGAAGCCTCCCTGAGAAGGCAACAACTGAGGGAAGTCTTCATAGAAAGAATAGAATCGTCTCAAAGAAAAAAGTGTCCACACACCAAAATTTAACTATTAAAAATGAGTTAACTTATACAAGACATGGATTACATAATACGATGTGATGCTTTCTCATGTAACATAAGATTCACCATGATGTCTGCTGATTTCTGACTTGATAGAATAAAATAAGGATAGTGATTGTGTAAAGACATGTACGTTACTATTATCTGTACTTCCAGGATAGGAGGTAATTTCAACAAGATGTTTCAGAACAAACATAGTCAGCCCAAATTGTCAAATAGCAAAATTCTTTAAAAACACCTGAACATATATTGCACTCATATGACTCTATATCCTCTGCCAAGATTAGACTAGATAGATAATAAGTAAAATTATGTTTTCCTCACCTCCAGGAATGCTTGTGTTTACACATATACATTATTTAAATATGAACTGATGGAATCTGAAATAATTCTGAAAGTAAAAATCTATGTTTTTATCTTATCTCTTTTATGCACAGCCTACTTACATAACAAGTAGTCTGTCTAAACTCCTGCTCCTAGAAAAATAGAAAATTCTTAATTCTGTGTTTATCTCTTCCTTTTCTGCTATCTTGTATGTGTAAATGGAAAATTCTTAGTTCTATGTTTATCTCTTCCTCTTCTGATACCCTCTAAGTGTTAGGATGAATTACAGACTAATTAGCTGAGAAGTCCAGGGATTGAATTTCTGCTCCACCACTTACTAGCTGTGTTCCCCTGGGCACTTTACTAAACCTAATTAGGCCTATTTCCTCAACTGTAAAATAGAGGCACATGACTCTCAGAATTGTTGAATAAAATAATGTACTCAAAAAGATTAGCACTTTATAGGTCTTCATCATTTTATCAGAATCATGTCATATGCTTTTCAAGTTGGCAAATGTTAGAATAAATAACTGAATATAAGTTCCTGAAAAATGTACCAAGCCCATATAAAATAATAGGCATTATAGTATCATAGTGGTTTTGTTTTTTATTTTGGATGTTGGTGATTCTGAGAAAGGAAAGAGCCTTACGACATTATGTGCTTGTGGGAATTTTGGAAGCCATTATGAAAGAGGCAGAACTTTAAATGAACCAAAAAGGAAGTGTAAGATTTGGGTTGGAAGAGAAGAAATCAATGATTCCTGAAATAAACTAACGATTATGGTAGGCCTTAATGGGTAAGGAATTTTTGTGAACAGAACGATATGGGAAGCATCTTAGCTGCTCATTCTTTTGTCATAATAGCGTAGTTCTGTAAGGGTTGCTACGCACAAATAATTTCACTTGTTGCTATGTTCCTAAAATAGACATTTTACTTCCGTTTTTCATTTCATGTGTTTTTACTTGACAGTTGCCATTTATTTACTAAAAGCTAATGTGTAAAACATCCTCTCTCTACTAAGGAAAATATGCCCTTACAATTTGTTTATTTAGTATACATGTAATCATATAGCCTTTATTTATACAGCCATGGTTACACAGTATGTTTGCAAAATATATGCTTATACAAGAATCCTTTTGCATAATGTTCACTGTAGATCCTAAAACTTATGAATAAAGAGCTTCTAAAACAATGGTACCATAATATTTATTGCAGTTATTATTATGAAGGTACATTACATTAATAGAGTGCCCCTCTACCCCATGTCACTGCCACTCAGGTCAAGAAGACATTGTACATCTTCCTAGTTAATACAGTCTCTCATACTACTTTCTACAGAGGTAAACACTATTCTGATTTCTGTCTCTGCATATTAGTTTTATCTGCTCTGGAACCTCATATATTATTCCATATATTTAGTTTGGCATTTAGTTTCACTAGATATTGCCAGACAGTTTTCCAAAGTGGTTGTATTAATTTAAGCTCTTACCAGCAATGCATGAGAGTCTTAGTTGTTCAACTATTATAGTTTTCTTTTCGACCTTTTGAGAGCTTTTAATTCCCAACATAGTTCTTAAAATGTAATGAGATTATGACTTTAGGAATTGAAGTAGCAATTATTTTTCATAATTGTAGTTCATGTGACGTTTTAAAAAAGAAGTTTGGTTCATTTTACTTTAGTAAAAGTATGTGAGAAGAATAGAAGTTTGAGTATAGTCATTTCATAAGCTTAGGTGGTAATGTCATATGAAAGCTAAATATGGCTTTTAAGCTAGCTGTTTTACTAAATTGCAGTCAGACTTTGAGAGCTGACAATAAGAATAACCTCTCTTTCTTTCTCTCTCCCCATTTATACCATCCCATTGGCTTTACCTTGATAAGTGAAAAAAAGCATTGATGGAATAAAGAAAAATGAGAATTTATTACTTTTAGAATTGTGCATAATTTGTTGTTGAAATATGAATATCTCTGAGGTTCAAAATGGTGCATAATCCAAAAATAATTTGAAATGTATTATGTACATACATTTGGATAAGAATATAAGTGATTTTTTTAAAAAATCACCGCACTAAGATTCTAGATGAAATAGTCAAGCCAAACTCTGATGATCATGACTCAGAAGAATTAAAGCCTGATTCAAGAGCACTTGGAAAGTGATTTCCACTTATCTTATCTTACTCTTTGCCCTACTTGTTTGGAATAAATTCACCCTTCTCATTGCAGTCCAACTCTAATGAAAATCACAGTGAAGATGTCAAAGATGACAGCATGCAACCCATATGTCAATATGCTCTTTGCTTTTTGTAAATATATCTTATTTTGTAATTTGTTTTTCATCTAAGTTCAGTGAAGATACTGAATATTTTAGTTTAAATATTTCCTACTGGGTTTTATGTATAAGACATAGTTAAATTATATATAAAGTAAGGTAGATAGTTATAAGACTTTGGGCTTGGATAATATCAATATTATTTTCAAATTTTAAGTAAATTAATAGTCCAGAACTCAGTGGCATAGAATACCTAGTAAAATTAAGTAAAATATCAAATAGACAATAAGCTAACAAATGTAGTTCATTTCTTAATCATAACAAAACTTGTGGCAGGAGTCAAGTGATTCAAGGATTCTACTACTTCAGGGGAAATTTTGTCCCTCAGTAATAAATTTGTCCATTGTTTGCTGTCAGAATTATTTTCATGACTTTCTTAACATGTGGATGTTTTTTAACTAGTAACTCAGCTTCATTGATGGTGTATGGTTAATAATTTTTATAGTTTTCTATGAAAAACAAAAGACAGCCAAAATCTAAGAATTCACAAAAGTATCTCAATTATCTGTTGTCTTGTATTCTTAAAAAATGATATATCTAAGGGCAGTAATTATATTTCACAGATGGTACTTACTCCACATTGGAAACAAATGGGAAAAAAAGAAAAGAAAAAGAGTATACCAAGTCATTCTCATGTACTGAACTAGGTATTCCTAAATATTAAATGACCCCCAGAGAGTATTAAATGTTTTTGAAAGCTGTACTATATTTTTAGACTGACCAGGACCATTATATATGCTTTCATGGTAGAATATGATTCATGTTTCAAGACGTAAGTCTTAGGCATCATTTTTTATGTTCAGAGGTGAACAGAAGACAATACATTAAAATAAAACATTCACTTTGAAAAATCACCTTATTGTCCAAAATCATTGAAGTAAAATAGACGTTTAACAGAGAGATTATATTTAAAGGGGTATTTTTTTTTTTTTTTTGCGAGGGGGAAAGAATTCTAATCAGTATGTAGGATTCACTAAAACCTGAAATCTCTTGTGATTATTATCTATGGTAGTCATATTTTTAAAAATGTGATTTATTCATTTTATAGCTACATACTGGGGAAAGAGGATGGTAATGGTGGCAGCAACTGTGTTTTATACACCAAAAAAAGCAATACGACCCTATCTATAGATGAGTTAATCCAAAAGCATTGAATCATATGAACTAAATTGAAAGAACAATTTGGAAAGAAAATAAAACAGTAAAAAACATGAAGATCAAAATTCTAACCACAGTATTTACTGAGTGGTTTAGAAAGATTTTAAGAAATTTGCGCCCTCCAGTGGTTGTTTTGGAATGAATTATTATCATTATTTTGTAATTTTTAATTTTACCTGGGCTCTCCATTTTCCAGCTCCATTGTTTTTGGTAACCCAGGAAAGTTCACCTTGTCTATACCTAGGAGGAGCCTTGGGAGACCAGCTGAATTTGATTACTCGGTTTTATGCTTGCAGAAAGAATGAGGCCAGTAATGATAAGAGTGCCTAGTATATGATGATGAAGTTCAGGCTCAATAAGATAGGTTCACAAAAGGGCAATCATGCTTGATTTATCTGATTGCCAGACTGGAAATGAAAGAAAAGCAGTGACATAATTACCCCAGATTCCTCAGACCTCAAATAAAATTCAGCACAGATATTTGCAAAAGTCTTCAGAATGATTGCAATGCATTTTAAAGAATGACATCACTGCTTTAGCAAATAAAAGAAGGTTTACAAAATCAAAGACAAAGGATGTTTCTGGAATCTGTGTTGCTTGCAAATGGAAGAAAAGAGAGCAGGAAAAGAAAGTCACTTGGTGAGAGAAGAAAGCAGAGGACTGAGTCAGGAAACGCTGTGGGTGCCTGTTTTGTGAGCTTGGTCATATTCTTTGGGCCTCAGCTTTCTCACCTACGAAACAAAGGATGTGGACTAGGCTAAGTGGTTTCCATGAAGCCAGTGTTTGGACAGAGGCAAGGGGTAGCAGAGTTGATCTCATACAAAAGAACTGTAATTTGAATATTTGTGAAAGCAAAATTAGCTAGTGATTAAAAAACTGGGCAGAAAAGTGGCTCAAGGAGAATGCAAATTTATCGTAATGAATTCAAAATACAGTATAAAACTGATGGAGGTGATCCTTTCAAGAAGGAAAATAAAAGAAGCCCATCATCTTTCTCTCAATTTCCTTCCCTGTAGTCTCGTTCTCTCCTCTCTGCCATCATATTTTTTTCTCTTGACTTTCTGTTTCCGGTAACCATGGTGATGCTTCTTCCCAGCAACCTTCTTCACAGCTGGCCTTTTTGGTTCTCATCGAATTCTGCTCCATTCACTGCTTCAGGTTGCTAAGAATGCTGTAAAAATTAATTTATTTATTGACGTTCTTCTCCTTCCCTTTTCTCCAGGAAATAAATGCAGGGAATTATTCCACACTTAACCTCCCTACACAAGGGGCACTGTAAAACAGGGATGTTCAACTGCTAATTTCACTTGCTAACATGGAGGGTATACAGATTATGCCAAAGATTGAATTCTCTGCCTGGGCCCTCAGGGACTGAAAAGTCCCAGGACCAAGCTGGTTGCCACCTCCTTTTGCTTTTGTATGTAAATAGTATGAAAGATTGCCCCTAGAAATCACATATTGGCTCTGGTTTTCTAATTCTCTTTGTGGCTTTTTTTCCCCCCCTTTTTCTCTTGTAAGGAAAACATGGCCAAGGGCATGATTATAACTGTTAAAAGGATATTGAATTTTCTGTAGGAAAATATACATAAATACATGCATTTCTTTAATGAGCATAGTTATTTTGGAATATAAGCAATATCCGATAGTTTAAAAATATTGTAATTATCTGCCAATGACAAAACATCAAAAAATCTCTGATATCCTTAATGCAGATAATAAAAATTCCCATAAATTAGTATTTTGTTATGTCCAGTTTGTGTAGCTTAACTTGTTTGTAATCCTATATGGCTGAAAACTGTTTCTCTAAGCTCTGCGTGTGTGTAGGTGTGTGTGTGTGTGTGTGTGTGTGTCTGGCATTAACACAAAAGAGACCAGATGATGACATTCATAGGCTGATAGACTCGACTCCTGGGGACACACTTGGATGGAGGCAATTAAAATGCCTGTCAGGCATTTGGTACCAGAAGCCCCTATGGCAAAACGCTAAAACGTAAGTGAGGGCTGCATCCTATTGTCAGTGAATGATGGCGGAGCTGAGAGGCTTGTCATCATTCTCGAAAATTCTGAGGCTAGTGAGCTCTTTCCCTCTCTCCCACTCGCCTTATTTTCCTGTTCGCCACTGCGGGGACTTTTTCTAATTTGCAGCTTCCCTTTCCCCGGCACACACAGACACAAGCTGGTGGCTTGCAGACTGCGTCTGTCTAGAGCTAGAGAGCCAGAGAGCCAGCCTGTGGGGATAATGCTCCCGGAGAAGGATTCTGCAGCAGTTCTCAAAGGCTAGACTTGAGTGGTGTTGCTGCATAAGCGCTGGTAATGGTTTGGGGCTTTTAATTTTATTTTGTTTCATTTTTAATCTGTTATTCAAAGGATGTGCTTTATGTAATCTCAGAGTAAAAATGTTTTAAAATTCATTATTGAGCTTCCTAAATATTCAAGTACTGTATTTTTTTTGTAATACAGACCTCCAGATAGATTTATCATTTGAATATAAAAAATGTATTTGCTTAATGGTGAGTTATAATTTTTGATATTTAGTTAACAAATTCATATATATATGTATTTTTTTCTTTTGTTTTGTTTCGGTAGATTCTTCAGCTTGTTGTCTCTAACCGAGGAAGCATTGATTGGGAACTACTCATTCAGAAAATTAAAAGGTACCACATGTTTTGTTTGGATCTTTTAATGAGGGAAAATCTGGGGAGAATTGGTATATTTATTTAAATTAATTTATCTACAATTGGTCTTTTATCTTTAAACTTAAGTTGATCATTGTCTATTGCATATACCATTTTCTATGCAGATACTTCTATTATCTAAGGTTGTTTTGATTAGACAATGACTAAAGAATTGTGTCTTTTGACTATGTTGCAAGTTATTAACAAATATCAACATGTTTGGCTTATTTGGAGATTTTATCATTGTAACGGTCTTTTTTTTAAGTCTGGAATTCTCCATCTAAATGAAAATTCATTAATTTGAATTTAAGAGAAATATGCTAAGTAATGATTTTATCTTAACAAATCCTGCTGTTGAGTGATTTATTAAAATGGTTAAATGAAATGCCTTGCCCTTCCCAGGTAGAATGGGTGCTAGAGACGAAAGCCCAGGAATGACTCAGTATTGTTGGCTTTATGAATAAAATATTGTAACTTCTTTATTGATGTTTTAGTTTTTAACAATGTATATATTTAAAAGATGAGGTTGTTAGTTTTTAAAAGAACTTATTTACATATGCTTTATTTGAAACTGACAGCATAAGAAAGCAATCCTTCATCTTGCCATGAATGCACTTGAATCCATTTAATCCTGGGCCTCATGCGTTGCATGAAAAATATTAATTTTGAAATTCAGCCTCAGGATATATATTGATTTGAAATGGCAATTATGGATATTACCTTTTCCTTAAGACCGTCTTTGATGTTAACACCTATTCAAATCAATAAAACCTATATTTGTAATTTGCCTTTAAAAAATGGAAGACATTTTCTGCCTTGCTGGGAAGATCAGTAATATCTTTTAAGCCTTTCATTGGGATCAATGTATAATATTTCCTCTCAAGACTATCAGTTCGAAGCATTTTCTGTAATAAATTTAGTTTTAAAATAAAATACCTGAAAATAGTTAATGTTCAACTACTGACCCTGAAATATTATGTGAGTGTATACCTGTGAATGTGAATATTTATAGCAGGTGAAGGAGAGTAATACATTGTCCTTTGTTAATATTCTCTGCAATGTGTAATCATGAGAACCTTAATTTATTCATTCCACAAGCACTTCTTAAGAGCCTTGCTGCTGTGGGTAGTTACTGTGGGAGAGAGGGAAGGGGTAGATGACACTGTCCCTAGCCTTCTAGAGTGTAGGCAGCATCACATAAAGATTTTTGAACAGGAGAATGAATGTGTTAAAATAAATCAGTATGTTCTAAGAAGGGAAACTGCATTATTTCAGACTGTGAACAAAAGCTAATACTAGTCTTGGAGACACATAAAATTATATTGCACTTCTTCCTCAGAAATTACTCAGTGGAATTATGTATGCAATCCCACAAACAGGACTATTTCTCCTGGATATTGTTAAACCCTTGAGACCACTCTCTTTTTTTATATTTCATTCAAAGTAAGTGAAAATATTTATGTTTGGTGGGAAAAAAAATCTATTCAGCATTTTCCCATCTGATTAAATCTGGAGAGCATATATTTCACATGAAGGCCTATTTCCTAATCTTCATACTCATTCAGCAACTTATTATATTAATTTTGAACTTTAGGGTATGTGTATGAATTGGAAAAAGGGGAAATTATTTAACTACTAAAAAATGACTTCAATGCATTGTCAATAGGAACTAATAAGTTCTATTAGTTACGATTTGTCTGGATATTGGAGAAGGGGCATACGATCTCACTAACAGGCCTCTGGCTTCTAAATTTTGTAGGGCCAGTTAAAAATTCATCTAGTGGTATGCTGACAAAGTACGTATAATAAAAAGGGAGTTTATTAAAATAGTAGATTGGGTGGTCAAATAAGAACAGAATTTGACTATTGGAGTCTAAGAAAATCAGGGCCCTATATCATGGTTTTTCTAGTCAATATTGTGATGAGTTAATTCCTATACTGACTTCACTCATATTTTTTTCCACTTACGTTTTTAACACATGGTATAGTGCCTGGGTCACAGTAGGAATTCAATATATATTTATTTAATTTGTCAGCATTTTCCCCCATTACTTTTTTGTTCTTGCCTTTCATAAGATTATACACTGTGAAACAGACATCTGGTCTTTTTTTTTTTTTTTTTTAGTTACTCAAAATATTCATTACATATTTCTAATAAATAATAATTTAGATCATTAATACTGGATAGAAAAGTGACAAACCATATATAGAAATTTTTTTAGGCTGTATGGTAAAGGGTTTTTCTGGTTTTAGATTAAAATGTGAAGAATTCTTGAAATGTCCCCTTTCACATTCATCAGCTGGGGGAAATAAGCCAAACTGCAGCCTGAGCTTTGATTATGGATGCTTCCTAAATACTACTCCCAGGCTTGACATTGTTTATTTCTTTTCATGTCTTTGGCCAAGATTTTGCTGCAGCAAAGAGGAGGAGGCCTTTTCCCCCATCCCCTCTCTATACATGTAATATGAGAAATGATGTCATACTTACTAGTCCATAATGAGCAACAAAGCATATAAGGATAGATGGATGGATGGATGGATAGAGAGATAGATAGAATCTTTTCTATATATTTAAGGAATCTATCAAGAAACTTCTAGAATCATATGGCTTTAGAGAATGCTATTCTTTCTTGCTGTCATTTTCATTTATAAAAATAAAATTTTTTGTTATTAACTATGTGCCAGACAATATCCTAAATTCTTAACATATATTATCCCCTTTAGCTCTCCCTATAATCCTGGGACATAGGTATGTTCTCCATTTTACAGATAAATAAATTGAGACTACACTTGGACAAACTCAAGTCTGGCCCCCAAGTCCTTCATATTAAACACTAAATTTTACCACATTTTTTAATAGCAGATTTTTAGTACCTAGTCATTGTCTTAATGTTCCATGCAATAAGGTTAAAACAGTATACTTGTAAATATCTTGATTTATCTGCAAGTATAAATCAAAATATCCATATCTGTCTATCTATCTATCTATCTATGGTAGAAGTGAATATGTCTTCAAATACTTAACTAATATTCAATCTGTATTGTATTTTGATTTTTTATATATTTTAAATTTAACTTGAAGAACTTTATTCTTCAAGGATTAATGTCAAAGATAAATTAGGAAGTTTTAAAATAAATGCATTCATAAAGCATTTTCCATGTCATTATAGTGACATGTTATTTTGAATTGCATAATCTATATAAGAAAATTAGCCAGAAAATCCAAGTTCTGAATAGCATAACTGATGTCATAACTTGCAAGGTTTTGGGTTTTTTTTTTCCTTTCTGAAATGAAATAATGGCATAAGAATGTTCAAATGGCCAAAATAAATTAACAAGCAGGGAACAGGGCCATGGACAAAGTAAAACTACCAATTCAACCTCAAGGGTAACTAACTCAGAAAAATCACTGAAGCTACTAACAATTACACAAATATGTATTAAGATTCTCTACTTGCAAGTATTACAGGAGAACACTTCCGGAGTGTATTTACAGGAGAACACTTCCGGATCTCAGTCAGAGTCAGCAAAATAAGATGAGGAAGTAGTATCAAGGCTTGTAGGTACCATAATAAAGACATAAATAATTTTTTTTCAGATTTTATTTTAGGGAGTACATGCAGGTTTGTTACCTGGGTATATTGTGTGATGCTGAGGTTTGGGGTATGAATGATCCTGTCACCCAGGTACTGAGTGTAGTACTCAGTAGTTCATTTTCAACTCTTCTGTCTTCCTTCCCTCTACCCTTTAGCAGTCCCCAGTGTCTATTGTTGCCATCTGTATGTCTACAAGTGCCCAATGTTTAGCTCCCATTTATAAATGAGAACATGCGGTATTTGGTTTTCTGTTTCTGACTTAATTTGCTTGGGATAATGGGTCCAGCTGCATCCATGTTGCTGTGAAGGACATGATTTAATTCTTTTTTGGCTGTGTAGTATTCCATGGTGTATATGTACTATATTATAGAGAATTTATTAAGGAACTTCATTACAGGGCATTCTAATCATTGGAATAGGATTCAACAGGAAATACTTCATAGAGCATGTGTGTTTTGAGGTAGAACTTAGGGATTAATAGAAGTATTCAATGGGGAGACAACGTATGGAAGAGCTCCAGAAAGACCAAACATTAGCAAAGGAATCAAAGGAAGTGAACATGCTTGGAAAGCGCAGACTGATCTCATTTATATTCTAGAGTATAAAGCAGAAAAACAGGACTCTTAGAAGATAAAGTTGCATCATATTAAATGGCTAATATTCGTCATTTTTGAAACATAAAATTTAATTTTATTCAGTTCAACTTAATACATTGGAAGAGGACTTAAAATGCCAGTCGAGGAGGTTTGTTTCTTATTCAGTGGGAAGCTATTGAATAGTTTGAACAAGAAACTACTATGACCAAACTATGTTTTCAGATGATTTATTTTATAGCTCTTTGCGAGCTAAATCAGAATTGTGTGTGACAGCATGTTGAAGAAAGCATCACTTCAGAAGCTGTCATATAATACTCCCAGGGGAAAACAAAAGTCCAAAGAACGTATTGACTGTGGGCATGAAAAAGAGGTCATGATAATGAAAGATGCTTCTGAGCTCAAGTTCATATACAGAGTAGAACAACTGCTTGATTGGTAGGAGGAATGAACAGCAGAAGGACTCAAAGGTGTCTCTGAAGTTTAAATTTGATAACTGGAAAAAGTAAAGGGAGAAAGGAGCTGAGAGCTACGTGAGGAAAGATCATTCTTTTATTTTTATTGTATCTCTAGTCGCTAGCAGAATGCCTAGTACATAGTAGACAGCCAATAAATGCTAAATGAATGAGATCGTGAATAAAAAATGAAAAGGTATGTTTAGGACATGAGGCTGGGTATGTGGGTGGACTGGGCTCGTAGATTGCAGAACATGCAGATCCAAAGCTGAGAAGGGAAGTTAGGGAGGGAGGCCGTGGGTAACATTAACAAGAAGAATAAGAAGAGGACCAGAGGGAATCTCTTGGCAGCACCTGCGTTTAAGATGCAAAATAAGGGACAGGAATTAACAAAGTTGAATGAAAAATTTAAAAAAAAAAAAAAAAGCAAAGAAAGAAGAGAACAGGGAAGGTTATAGAAAACAAAGTTAAAACTCAAATTTTCCAGAAAAACTGAAGAATGAGAATAAAGAAAATGCTTCTGGGTTTATTATTTATTTCAATAATTATTTTGTTATAAAAACAATAAATCCACAATTTGTAAAATTTGTAAAATTTAGAAGAGTATAAGGAAGGAAATAATGGTCACCCATAATTATACAATCCAGAGATTAATGTTAACAATTTTAAAACATTTTGATGTTTTTTTATCCTATTGCTTTTAAAATTTCATAATCAAAATTATAAGGACATAATTTCGAATTCTGCCTTTTTTCTTTCAGCAGTGTCTTAAACATTTCTCACAACATTTTGCCACCTGCATAATGTTTTCTCATCTAAAGATTGGACATTTTTATTCCCTACTGTTTCCCAATTTTCACTATGATAATGCTGCAGTGGAATAGCTCGTACATTACTCTTACACAGTATTTTAAATGATTTCCAATAAATAGTTACTTACAACAAAATCACTGTATTCTCTTTTGTCAAATTCCTGGACAGATAAAATTTGGTGGCTTCAAAATGAGCCTCGGCTTTTCCTCCAAGGAGAATTTGAGATCACATTAGCACCTGCCATGTGCCAGCACCTGTGAAAGGCACTTTAATTATCATAGTATCTCTGATGTTTTTTCTATCATGCCCACTTCACCAGTGAAGGGACGGAGACTCAGAATGTTGCACATGTTTTAGGCGTAGTTTTAAATCTAGGTCTGACTCTAAACTGTCAAACTGTGGAGACAGAAACATCTTGAGAAATGAAGGAGTAAATAGTAAATAAGGATATGAAAATAATAGGAAAATACACTTAAGAAGTCCAGACTCAAAGAAAAGAGAGATAAAATATGAAAAGCAAGAAGGTGGTGACTTCAGTGGGCTTTTGCAGCTTATTAACGTGGAAAATCACAAACCAACGGCAGGGGCAAATAGAGTGAGGTACTAAAAAGGACAAATTTATAAAAAGGATTCTAAAGGAAAAAGGGATAAAGAATGTAGACAAGTATTTGGGCTTGGCATGCAAAATGTAGCTTCCTTATAAATAAGAGCAAGGGAAAAGAGGGTGAGACTTTTCAAGTGGTAAAGAAAAAATATAGGAAACCTTGCACATCCCATCTGCTCTTTATCCTAGACTGAAGGATATTCATTCAATGAATGTTAATTGAATACCCAATTCCATTCCCTTTTCCTTGCCTAATGGAACTTTCCTTCTAGATAGTGGAAATAATCAGTGAGCTAAGAAATAAAATTAAAATTACTCAGGCATCTGTATAGAGAATGAATTATAAAAAGATAAGAGTAGATGCTAAGAGATTTGCATCTTAAACTTTAAAGCAGAGATGAGTCAATTGGAGATCTTACTAAGATGCAGACTCGGAGTCAGTAGGTCTAAAGAGGGGCCTGAGAGTCTGTATTTTGACAAGCTCCCAGGTAATGGTGCTGCTGGTCCGTGGAAACCATGCTTTGATTAGTAAAAGGCTAGAAGGCAAACGTCCAGGCAAGAAAAATAAGAAATGACTGGAGAAGTGGTTTTTAATAAGTCTGAAGTGAGTTCTTCTTTTGCAGCGACATAGCATACTTTTAAACCTCTTTAACGCAAAGAGTGAATTGCCTCTCTACTGAGTTTTTTAATTCCAGCCAGTTGTTTTACAAAAAACCCATTAAATCAACCCTAATGAGCTACTGACATTTTATTCTTTCTGCCCATTCTCAATGTTTATTATGCCATATAATGAATTTCTGTGGCTTGGGTTTGGGGGAGTGTCCATTTCTTAACTCCACTTCTATATTCTTCCTCATGATTTCTTTGGACTTCAGTGTCCTCTCTGCCTGGATTTTCAGCACAGTAGTGATCTGCAGAATTCTCTGGCCCCTTAGCTCTTGACATCCATCACACTCTTCTGTGGGAAGCTTCTGAGTCTCCACATTCCATCCTCTTGCCACCCACTCCTACTGAAAGCCCTGGGTGACTCTGTTTAAAGCCACAGGGGACTAGAAGATAGTCACTGACTTCAGGAAAGCATTTTTTTCCATTAAAATAATTTCTTTTTGGTGGACTGTTTTGGTTGGTGACAGCAACCTGCACTCTTCTGAGGGATTTGTCAGAACTCTACAGGAGGATGCATCTGTGTGTAGACAATCAGAGTATTCAGAGGGACCAAGTATTCATAAGAAGCCTTGACAGACTCTGTCAGGAGGAATGTTACCTTTCTGCCTTCAGTGCTAGACCGTAACTCTAGTTATCCCTTTTAGCTGTGGCAATTTGGGAGCACTGACCTATTTGATTTTCCTCACATCACTCATTGTAACTATAAAATATCTAAGAAAATAATCAAATAAATATAGCGTATTCATCCTTCAAGGCAGAATAGCTCAAGTGCATGTTAAATATTTGTGGTATTCTCATCCTTGTTAGCATTTATCCTTTGCTTAAGGGGCCAGTTCTCTCTCTAGACTATGGCATGACCAGGTCTCTAAACCTTGTTATCATTTTGTAATTTGGTGTGTATTTAAACAGCCAAATAGGCATGAACAATGTCCTTAGAAACTAGAAATTTAAAATTGCAGTGAAGTATCAAATTAGTTTTTATGTAATGAGAAGTCAAGTTAAGTTGACAATCACATTTCTTCAAGAACACTAGGCAAGGTCCTTGAGGAGACAAACCATGTTAACAGGCACCTTTGTACTCTGTATGTTGTCTATATAGAAAATACTCTAGATGCACATGCCAAGTTGAAGCTAAGAAAATAAGTGTTGTACATGGGTGTGAGTATGTGTCAGTCGACTCTTTCTATGATGGACAGCACTGGTCTTCTTTGCATAATTAAGCTGGAATTGACTATACAATTTGCAGAATTAGAATAGCATACCCATGCATTCAATTGTTAAAAGACTCTCAGGGTAGCATAGAATCATCTCTTGTCTTCCAAGATTGTCCCTCTTTCTCAAAAATAGAAGTCTGAATAAGTGTTCTTTTCTTTTCTTTTCTTTTCTTTTCTTTTCTTTTTGTGGGTTCCATTTGGGTCTGCATCAGATGGTTTGTGTTAACCTTTCTTCAGATTCTCTCCTGGTGTTAATGACTACATTATGACCATTTTAAAAAGCCAGATGTTCACCTCTGGCAATTGTTAAGGAAAAGATACTTCATTTAACACATTATAACCAAAATATATTTCTTTATCATGTGTAGGAACTTATGACATGATGCTTCTTTTTGGGAAGATCTTACATTTTACTTCCAAGGTGAACAATGGTTGTACCTAGTTTTCGTTATAAATAATTTCTTGCTTATTATAGGATTTTTCTCTTGGTAAGATTTCATGTTAACATATAGAGAATAAGGCGAAGCATGCAGGCATTAAGGATTCTTCTCATATAGTGCCCAAGAGCCACTAATTAACATAATTTTGAACATAACTTCAGGAGAATTTGTGATATTTCAGAATCTGAAAAAAAAAAACCTAAGTAGACTGCCTATACTTTAAATAGTGGGAGCAGAAATTCCTACAGTGATGGACTTTCCAAGATGACATTTGAGAAATGCGAGATCTAACAATCAAAACATTTAAAAAATCATACTCATGAGCCTGAAAAATTCATATAATTCTGGCTATACTTTTCCTCTTTAGGAAAGTGATAATCCAAGAGATAAAAGAGAAATAATAAATCTAATGTATTACATTAAGCACGCAATGTGTGCATGCTTAATGGAATAAGCTCCCTATGTTATATTCACAAACACAGCCAGACTGTGAATTATAACATTGTTGGAATAATTCCACCAGTTAAGAAGCTGCATTTAAATTTTAAGAACAACAACAACAAAAAAATAACCACTTCTGTACCACTTTTAAGTAATATGAAACATTTTCTAATATGTGGTGTCCCAAAACTCCAACAATCTTTGGAATGGGAAAGGCAGGCCTTGTTATTATATTTGCTATAGATGAAAATACAGAAGTTTGAAGAATGCAAGTGATCTACCCAAGTGACTCCACTGGAAATGGTATACCTGGGACACATATCCTTGTTCTGACTCCAAAGTGTTTACTTCCTACTACTATGAAGTTAAAGCAGATAAATGAGTGTATTGCCCTAAATCTACAATATTTTAGTAATGGACTGACTTGATTGCTAAAATAAGGAACCTGTCTAAGGCAGTGGCGACCTCTACTAAGTGGATTGCCCTGGTACCTCAAAAGACTCCTGCCCTTCCGAGTCTTGGATTAGTGTGACGTGGATTTATGTAAATACTAGTAAAAATAGCAGTCTTTGCTGAAATGATTTAAAACTTTTCAACATTAAAAGCAGATAAGGCTAAATATATTACAGAAAATGAAGTAATACAGTATTATTGATTTGAAACACATTTGAAAGAAGGATAGATTAATAAGAATTTATTGTTCAATTCTGAGTTCCACAGAATTTTAAGTGAGTTCGGTAAATAACTCAATAAGAATCCAGAATAGCAAAGAAAATTATTAAAGTTTCAAAAGATCACATCAATGGAGAAACATTTTAAAACAAAGGCATTGTGATTTGTCCATTGTTAGGATAATTACAAGAGCTTATAAAGAGAAACTTTGAACTGGACCTCAGTTCTGGTCTCAGATGTAGACATGGAAGGGGAACATGTGTAAGGAAAACGATGACGTCAGGGGCTGCTGAGTTAGGATCAAGGTGGAGGTTAGGGGTCCTGAGGCAGACACCCACGGAAATGAGTCCACCGAGGCCATTCTATTTAGCGGCCCACCTCTTCTGCAGTTCTCTTTCCCACCACCTCATTCATGCACTCACTAGCACACCAGGGCTACTGAATTGTGTTTATCTGGTCTCCCTTTCCCAAACACCATCACTACCTTAATCTTCCAGACAAACTAGAACACCCTTTTTTTATTGCTGTTATTTTTCTCTCTCTCTCTCTTTAGTGGCTGTCATTTGCTATCTCATACAGTGCTGGCTAATAAATACAGTAGCCTCTAGCCACATGTAGCTATTTAAATTCAAATTAATAAAAATTTTATAAATTGAAAGTTGACTTCCTTAGTCAGACTAACCACATTTAAAGCACTTATAGCCACATTCATTTTATAGAACATTATATATTATATTACATTTCCATCATCACAGTAGGTTTGATTGAAGAGTGCTGCTCTGGAGCTTAATCAGAACCTTTAACCAAGCATCCAAAGCCTAGGCTGACTCTCCTCCTCACCCACCACCCTTAGCACACAGCCTCCACTCCACCTGCTACTGTCCTCCTCTTCATGGTCATTATTACAATTAGAGTTAAAATAGTAATGACTCCTGTTTATTTAATGCACATTATATGCCAAGTACATACATTTTTTGCTAGATTATGAAAAAACAAAACAAAAAAGCTTCATAATATATATATTTTTTTAAGCTTAATTTCTCAGAAGAGGAAAATGAGGTTTAGCAAGGTTACGTCTATTTTCCAAAGACAAAGAACTAATTGTTTCTGAAGACAAATAAAACCCAGTCTGTCTAACCCCAAAGTCAAGGCTTTTCCCCTAACCTGTGGCCTCCTCTGCCAGGAGTCATTTGGAAATGTCTGGAAACATTTTTTATTGTCATATCCGGAGCAAGAGCTACTGACATCTAATGAGTAGAGGTGGCCAGAGACGCTGCTAAATCTCCTACAATGAACAGCTTCCTGCAATAAAGAGTTACCTGCCTCAAAATGTCAATAATGCCAAAGTTGTTCATTTTCTATCTCCTTCCACAAGAATTTAAAGTCTAAAAAAAAAAATGAGGACTTTTGTTTCCCTACTGCTATTTTCCTATTGCCTTAAACAGTACTTATCATAGAATAGGTATATAGTATATTTGAATGAGAGGTGAATTTATCATTTTTAAGTTAAAGTAATACCTACTTATGGTAAACAAATAAAAATTTAAAAACAAGCCAAACAAGAGGACCAAAAGAAAATGAAGGTTTTCCTCCATATTCTCATCCCCAATCTCTCATCCCGGTGAAAACCATTTTCATAACTGCTATTCCCTGAGAGTTCTTCTGATTACCATTTTAGTTGTAAATAGTACACTTCTGTTTCTTAACTTTGGACAGTATCTATTGACTTATTACAATAAAAAGTGAGAAATTTAGCACATTAAGACTTTCTCCCTCTCCCTTCTGTTTGTTAGATTATTATAATTTTTATATTGTCAAGGTTTATTTTTATTATGAATGTATTCTGTTCTCTATTTATAATTAATCAATCTGTATTTTGTTTATGTTGATTCAAAAAATGTTTTTTCCTGTTGAATCAAACACTGTAATCAGAACCACTGAAAAGTAAAGGTGACCTTGCGTCTTCCCAGCTCCTCCTTTTCAAGTGACTATATCCTAATGTTGAGATCCAGAGACTTTAATGCCTTTTCAAACTAATTTCTTTCTTCTAGGCTGGGCTCAGCACACTTTTTCTTTAAAGGGGTAGGTAGTAAATATTCTTGGCTTTGAGGGTCATCTAATCACCATCACAGCAACTTACAGAGTTTCTGTTGTAGCTACAATGAACTCCATCATTGTAGCACAAAAGAAACCATAGATAATAAGTAAATGAATAGGCACGGCTGTTTTTCAATAAAACATTATTTACAAAAAACAGATGGTAGCTGTATTTGGTCCACAAGCCATGGCTTACTTACCCTCATCTAGACTAAATTCCTTTTTCTCAGTGTCTTCTATCTCATGTTATCTTTTATTGTATTTCTTTTTGGTTTGACTGGAGTTTCTTCTGAAGGCATTTATTCGTATGCAGCTGGTCACTGATAAATCTGAGTCTTTTCAAGTACAAGACTTTACAAGTACTATCTTCATATAGTACTTATACTATATGTACTTATCTATATATACTATATGTACTTATACTTGTACATATGTATTTATACCATATGTATCTTCATATACTACTTATACTTGATTGATGATGTGATCAGCTATGTAGTTTTGCTCCATTGCATTTTAGCATCCAGTGTTATTGATATGAAGTCTGAAATAAGTCAGGTTCTCATTCTTCTGTGAAAAACTTTGATGGTTTTCTTTCTAGTAGGCTTTAGGAGTTTTATGCGATTTGAAAATGATGTGTCTAGATGAAGGTCTTTATCATTTAACCTATTTGGTAATCAGCCTATTTTTAATGATTTTTTTTTAAATTCAGAGGAACTGTGGTTTGCTTTTCTTTGATTTTTCATGCAATTACTGCCTCTGTTCTGTGATTAGGGGATTCCTAATGATAAATATGTAACCTCAGGGATCTATAACATCTGCTTTTTCAAATATTTTAAATCTTTTTTTTCACTTTTTCTCCATTTGAGGAGGTTTTTGGGTTTTTTCTTTTTTTGTCAATTGAATCATCAACTTTACCTTTAGTCCTGCTAATTCTATTTTTTAATATCAATCTAAATTATGTAATCAATTTAAATTCAAATTATTTAGGTAGTCATATATTAATTCCCAAGAATTCTTTCTTATTTTCTGATTGATACTTTTCCGTAATTCATTTTTAAAAGGATGTTCATTTTTTAAAGTATGCAACATTCTTTCAAATCTCTCTGAGAAAGATACTTGTAAGTTCTCTTTCCTGAATCACCTCTATTTCCTCAAGAATGATTTTAAAAATGTATTTTTATTGTTCGTGCTGCTTATTTTTCTCAAAAATCTTGATTTTGAGATTTTTATTCTATTAATTTTTATTTTTTAATTTTCAAAGAAAATGAATGAATAACTAGTTGAGGATTATAGGTTGCTGTTGTTATGTCTCCTCTGCAGTTATGTAGCTCTGTATCCCCATTAACTGTGAAGGCTAACGGTTCTAGGTAGGAAGGCAGAATCTGTCAAGATGCAGGTATCAGTGGGGCATGTTGGCTCTCACCTGTAATCTCAGCACTTTGGGAGGCTGAGGCGGTAGGATCACTTGAAGCCAGGAGTTCAAGACCAGCCTGGGCAACACAGCAAGACACTATCTTTACAAAATAGATATACAAATATATATATGATACACACACACACACACACACACACATAAAATGATATACATATATATATACATTTTTAAATTACACACACACACACATACACAAGCACAAATTAGCTGGGTGTGGTAGCTCTCACCTATAGTCCCCGCTACTTGACAGGCTGATGCAAGAGGATCACTGGATCCAGGAGTTCAAGGCTGTAGTGAGCTATGATTGTATCACTGCACTCCAGCCTCCATGACAGACAAAAAAAAAAAAAAAAAAAGGCAGGCATTCCAGAGGAAGTATGGAGACAGAATTGGCAAGCTGGCAATGAGCAGGTTAAGATCTTCACAAATCCACTATATGTTTTAGTTCTACCTGGATTTATCTGTATTAGATCAGGTTCCAAAACTGATCACATGCTTTCATTAAAGACTACTTATTGTTTTGAAGACAAAAGCTTCAAGAGTCAAAATGTAGTAACAAGGGACAAGTGTAACTTGTCCTAGGGTTACACTATATTTTTGACAATTTTATCGTTTACCGATACTTAATAGAAAGAAGTGTGTAAGAAATCTCCTATCATTGATCATATTGCAAGGGACAAGTGTAACTTGTCCTAGGGTTACACTATATTTTTGACAGTTTTATCATTTACCAATACTTAATAGAAAGAAGTGTGTAAGAAATCTCCTATCATCGATCATATTTCATATTTTTACTCTGAATATCCAAAATAACAGTATGTATTTACACTGCAGTCTTTTGCACTTATTATTTCATTATTCTACTTCTAGTACTTACTAACTAGTTGGAAAAATTCCTTTCCTGGGCCTTTATTTTCTGATAAATAATGATAAGATCTAATTCTCAGTGTTGAGATGGAACATACAAGTACAGATTGTAAGATATAGAATGTAAATGTCAACAATCTTTATATATGATTTTCTCATGGATGAAGAGTAACATATAAATGAAAACCTCAAGATTAACTATTAATAGGAAAACACCTTCCCTCCTGAATAGGAATTACAAGGTGATCCCAAGGAGAGGCAAGAAGTAAAACTTTTTCTACAATTCAAAAGAACCAGAAATTATATGGTGGTAGCAGTATTAAAATAAGCAATTGCACATGGGTATATTTTTCACCTCACAGAAAGACAAAGTTGAAAGCAGACCAAGAATGTAGTTGATAGACTCTCCATTAAGTAAAAATAAATGCGAAATTTAGGTTTGGCATAGAATATATGACTTAATGTGTGTGATCCTTTTCTTGGCAATATTAAGAATATGAATATTTATATTAAAATGAGTATAATATAGTGGTGCTAATTAGCTGCCATAAAACTATTATTGATTTTGTCTGGCTTCAGTTAATTGAAAGTTTCTGCTTTCTCAGTGAAATTAGGACATGAAGCACCCAGTAAAAGGAGAATAAAGAAAATGAGAATAACAGTAAAGTGGCTTCATTGTAAAAATTGAAGAGGAAATTAAATGTAGAGAGAAAGTTAAGGGTCACAGTGGCCTTTTACTTCAATGTACTAGAAACCATTTGTGGCTATGATAAAAGGAGTATTTTTCCTAAATTATTAAAACACAGCATCTCTATTGATAAATTTTATTCTTAGAAGTAAACTGAAAACACATCAAAGAGACAAAGCACACCATGTGAATGTATGCAGAGTGATGCACATGCAATTAGATATTTGACTGCTATTCATTCTTATTTTTGCATCAGTTATTACATTCTAACATTGAATATTTGCAGAGGATAAGTCACCAGCCCTAGTTAAATATCAGTAGATCTAGTGGCATAACATACTTTAAATTCAAGGCCTTATGCAAAGGAATGTGAACAAAATGCATTTGTTTGGCTTTTTATGGCCACTATTAAAAGTAAAGGAAATGAAACCATAAACAACTATTCTCAAATATTGGCATAGCTGAAGCTGCTTTGTTGCAGTAGAAAATCATATTCATTGATGGTGAAGCTCTGTTTAACCTACCAAGCCCATCTGGATGGTAATTGAAATTTAAAAATGTACTTGGGAGACTTAGGTAAAACATGAAGTGCTAATTCAAAGAGAATTCATTTTGTTGTGTTTTAATATTCTGTTGTTGCAAAAAGCTGGCACAATTTATAAATTTTTTTCTAACTCATACCTAAGGTATTAGCCAATAATTAATGTGGTATAGATTACTTTTGCCCCCAATACCCATTCTCTCATTATTCCTCAGTAAAAATAGTATCCCTGCTTTTGGGAAATTCATGGGTACTTGGCCATTCAGAAGAAGATTCAGAATTTCAGCCTCCTTTGTAACTAGGTGTGACCATATGACTAAGTTCTGGACAGTAAGCTATGAAAAGAAATTTTGTGTGAAATGTATACCAACTACTTAAACAGAGTGAGTGTGCTGTTCATCATTTCTTCCTCCTTTCTTCTGGTGGAAATTCAGACTTAGTGGCTGGAGCTTCAGCAGCCATTTTCAGTATGAGATAATCTTACATGATATTTCTATTTTGTTTAAGCCACTGTTAATTGAAGTTTTTCCATTACTTACAGCTAAACCTAATCATCTGTTTAACAATTTTGTGATTTTGTATTGATTTTCAAAGATTCCAAACCATCATTTCATCAAGTGTCATTATTCTGTATATAAATCACTTTTATGTTAAAATTGTTACCAAAAGTGTACCAGTCCAATCAGTTACCAAGCTCTGTCAGTTCTGCTTTCTAAACAGGCTTCGAATCCATTCATTTCTTTATCCTCACATGAACTGTTAGTTCAATCTCCCATCATCTTGGACTCTGATGACAGCAAGGGCTTCCTATATCAACTGTTGCTTCATAGGAACCATTGTACACATGGTAGCTGGACTTATTTTCTCAGAATACAATCTAATCATGATATTTCTGTGGTTAAACCTTTCAGTGCTTCCCATAGCATCCACCCTAAAGTGCAGAATCAAACTGTGCCATAAGGCCATCCATGATCTGGCCTCTGCCTGAGTTGATTGTCCTGCAGCTATTGCTTTTTTTTTTCTGGCCTGGTACTCTCTCTGTACACTCCCTCCCATCTCTCCTCACTCTCACACTCCTCCCCTTTGCTTACTGAAGTTCTACTCATTGGCTGGATCTCAAATTTCATAATTAAGCCTTTCATCATTTGGACTAAGTTAGGTTTGTACATTATATACTTTCAGAGCCCCTGTACTTCTTTCACTTATATTTATCAGATCAATGCACATCTTCCTACAAGACTACAATCTCCATGAGTGTCTGCCCTATTAATAACTTGAACCCCAGCACCCAGTGCACAGACTGGTACAGATTAGGTACTCAGAGAATGTTGTTGACCAACTAACTGATCCTTTATTCTCTTTTCTTTCCCCCAAAAGCATACCTAACTGACCTCCCAACCAAGGTTCCACTCATCAAAATCCCATCCATCCTCTGGACCATCAAAACCATGTTTGTACCTTCTCCTTTTAATTAGACATTTACTTTTCTTGAGATCATATATCAGACTTTAATTACAGTTATTTGTTTATAGAATTCTAAATTACTATTGGGGGAACATATTCTAGAAAAAATAAAGTCTTTTCGAAAAGTTTTATTATAATAACTGTGCCTGTATTTAAAAAACCAATTATTATGATTGCCTTCATTTTAACAAAACAGGAATTTCTGGAGTCTGTGGCTGGTAAATTATTTCTTTTTTGCAAGCAGAATGTCTGGCACATAACAGGCATTTAACAAATGTTGAGTTATAATGCAGTGAAATAAGTCCACACTTTGAAATTGGATATTGTTGGGTTCAAATCTTCATCAACTGTGAAACAGTGGATATTTACCAAGCCTCAGGTGTATAAAACAGGAATGATAATATAAAACTTACCAGGATATTAAGGGAGTTAATGAAGATAATTTATAGAGCAAAAGTTATATAATTAGTAGTAATTACTATGACTTTCCAAACTGTATTACTCTACTCCCTTCTTAACAAACAAGATAGGTGCTCAGTTCTTTCTTGACGTTGTTTTGAAACTGAATGAAAAAGTTTGATAAAGACAAAGCCTAACACTAAACAAAAGCTAAAACCTATAAGAGGAGCATTGAAGGGACTGCACAGTTTTCTTTACCATGCCCCTTTGCTCCTTTCTACCCATTTCACTCCTATCCAAAATAAAAATAAACGAACAAAAAAACCCACACACATCGACAGGTGAAAAGCAGCAAGATGATAGATGGAATTGTATATTATCTAAAATCACTAGAAAGGCCTGGAAATTATATACAACCTAAATTACACCACCTGAGGCCATTCTGCTCTCAGGAGAAAAGCTGGCAGGGGCAATGTTAAGATTTCAGTTGTTTCTCTTGAGGTTTATCTGCAATGCAGATTTTTCCAAGCCTTTCCCCGCTGTTGCAGCCTCCAGACCCACCAGCTGCTCTCAGTCCTCCCAGCTGGCTTAATAGGATTTGTCTTTTCTATAGCCTGTTTCCGGGGCTGTCTACCAACAGCACAGATTCGGGTAGACAGTTTTCCCTCCTAACTAGTGTCAAAATCCCTACCAATTCCCCAAATGGCAAAGATCCATTATCACCTGTCTCAAAGAAAGGATTATTTTTGTCTGCTTTCTGCCTCTAGCCACATACATAGATGTTATCTTTTGTAAGAGTCCTCAGTCGGTCCCTATTAAGGGCAAACCTCCTTGTAGGGCTGACAGAGCCAGGACATGGTGGGTGAGCTGAGAGACAGCTGCCTTGAATTTGCAGGCTTCCCCAGGTGTTAATGCTACTAGGCTACCTGATTTCAAATGCTTCCCCTTTCCTTCTCTGTAGGAGTAATGTCTATTCCATCATTTGAGCCAAGATTGTGACCATGTAGCCTTTTCTGTAGGTTAAACTTACACTTTCTTTCACACACAGATTCTTGCTCAGGTGTTTATGACTAAGCAAGACACACTGTTGAGAGGCTAATTGCTCAGGTCAGTTCAGGATTAGACTTCTTACATTGACAGTTGTATGCTCTTGGCAGGTTAATCTGTAGGGACAGTTTTCTCACCAGTAAATTTCAATGATACTTACCTCATAGACTTGTGAAGAATGAATGCCATATTGGCCGTAAAATACTTAGTCAAGTGCTAGGCACTTCAACATGGGCAATAAATGGTCACTGGTATTCTAATTATTTACAGTTATACTTACATTTAAAATTTTTATTTTTATTTAGTAACTAAAACTTTATAGTTATGGATAGTCAATCCTTTCCAGTTTTTCCTCATTTTTTTCTTTTTTCAAGTTATAATAATGTAGGATTTTATTTTTAGAACATTTTCATGAAGAAGTATCTCATTCCTTTCTACATCTTACATAAAAATCTCTTGTTAGGCTTAACTCCAACCACATTTCACACTTCAGGCTATGAATTTTTTAACTAGAGAAAAATTACTGTTTATTTTAAAGATATTGAATAATCTCTGACATGAAAAACATGGCTTTAATTGTTCATTATTTATAAAGAGAACTTTTATAAATGATATCTGAAATGCAGTGAGCTTGCAAGT
Organism: Cheracebus regulus; assembly: GCA_963574635.1. Lineage (NCBI taxonomy): Eukaryota > Metazoa > Chordata > Mammalia > Primates > Pitheciidae > Cheracebus > Cheracebus regulus. Next base: position 22,924 of record CAUYQU010013825.1, on the reverse strand, counting down.
CAATAGACTATAAAGGTATGTTTTCCTGGGAGTTTTTATTTTTTTTAATGTTTTCCCCTTGTGCTGCCAGTAACTTACCAAATGCATAAATGAGAGAAATGCTAATTTATTATGGATTTCATCAGTAATGATTCTTGAGTCTACTACAAATCAGTTCTCGGGAGGTCGAATCACATTGGTTGACAGTATGTTTTTCTGTTATATGGAACACACAGATAGAAAGGATAAAGGATATTCAACATCCTAATCTGCTTTGAAGGAGTACCACTTATATATACATTTTAAATTAATCTTGATTTTTAAAGTCTTACCCTTTGTATCTACAAAATAAAAATTGCTAAACAGACTCTACTTAATGACATTTAAGAAAGGAGGCTGTTTACTTGTGTGGCATGCATGAACTCTTCCAAGCTTCGAGGTCTGTTTTAATAAAGCCCTCTTTGCACAGACATTATGTGTGAAAAGTCTCCCAAACTAATTTATGCACACCTGACTCAAGCAAATACCATTATTGTTGTTTTTCTAAATTGCTTGTCACCTTTCGAATTTTATCTAGTTTGAAAAGGAAATTGACCAATATGCCTTAGCTTCAGTTGTTTTTGTAGCTCAAATAAGACTCAACTGTGCGTATTCTTTCTATATTCCTCTCAAATGGAACAAATCAATCTCAGTCAAAAAGAAAACAGTTGGGAGAGTTCATTTACTGCTTGGGTTAACAATATCATTGGCTTTAAAGACAAATGTAAAAACTGTTAGGATTTTTGTCTTCAAATATATTTGAATAGAATTAACAAAGGATGCAAAGGTACAGTTGGCTACCCATCCAGTCATAAAATAAATGCTGCTGATCATGAATTGCATTTCATTTCACATGTTTCTCTTCAGGCAGGCTGGCAGTCACCTTGGCTTCTTTTAGCTGTCAGGATTGAGTCTTTTGTAAACTCAATAAATTAGAATCCCAGCACTTTGAACGGTTGGTGTAAATAGGAACATAAATACAGAGATATATTCTAAGTTTCTGTTACTAATCTTGATGATTAATATCCACTACCAATAAAAAGTACACAGTCACACGAGGAATCTATTTTGATGAACTCAGAAGAACAGAAACCAGCTCTCCTGAAAACTGAAAGAGACCAAGAAGACTCAAGTTCTTCTGAGAGCCCTACTGGATTCTGAGCACAGCAAAACTGGACCAACTCTCCAACAGAGTTTATGAAAATGTGAAGAGCTGCCTGTGGGCCTTGGGGCACTTCTCTAAATAAATATTACACATTATAATTATCTACCAAATCTAAAATGGCTTCAGAGCTTGTACTGTTATCTGGAAATAAGAGCTAGGCTTCAAAGAGATGCTTTGGTGATTGCAGGTCTCTGGTAGCCCTAGGAGGAAGGCTAATGACTCTCAGGCAGGTATCTCAAGCTCATAATTCAGTGGCTTGAAGTGAAGCCATTTATAATATAAACCAATTAACCACAAATATAAAAAAGAGATAAGGCATTCATAATCGCTGGCTGTGCACAGCCATGTTTTCACTTAGCTCCAATCCAGAGCCAAATTGCCTTTAAGAATGGAGAGAAAAGTATTTGGTTGAATAGAATTGCCTGTTTAAACTTACCTGAAGCAACACATTTAGGGGGTAAGAAACCCTTTGGTTTATTTAGAGCTAAATTACACTGTAGAATCTAAAAGAATATATAGGCACAGCTATTATCTTTTTCTACCTACCATGTTTCCCACAAAAGATACCCTAGAAAACCATGACACTCATTGATAATCACAGAGAAAGCTTTACCATTTTCAGTGTGCCTTCATAGTCATTGTCTCATTTGACGTAGAAACTTCAGGAGGGTGGGGCTTATCACAAAGGATTAACAGATTGTGCATGAACAATCTGCCCCCAGTGATGTTCCATTTACCTTTTATATGTAGAAGAGGAAAGCAGGCATGGAGTAACCATCGAAGCAAGCATTTCAAAGCTTTCTGCATGCTGGTGGGCAGCTCCTTATGCTCAATAGATGTTAATAGCTAAGAAGGGGTTACTCCCAATCTTTAATCCCTGTGAGGTGTGAGATTTCTCATCTTTTTATATCCTTTTTTCTTGGCCACATAACAGAATAGCCATGACTTTTCACATTTTTGAGAGAATATCTCTCAACTTTTTGGAATACAATGTGATAAAAGATATCTTTTTTAGTAACAGTTTCAATCTTTTCATCAGTGAAAAAAACCACAATTGCCCTTAGTGGTTTCAAAGTTGATTTATCTGTCTAAGGGCTGTATGTGCTCTGGTCGGGGGAAAAATGAGAAAAGTTTGTGTAACGCCAAGGTAAAGCCACAGTGTCCTACTTTTGCTGATGGAGGAATGTGCAATTGTGTGGAGGGACATTACAAATTCTCGTTAGCTGAGGGTTCTGCCTTGCTGACCTGCAGCAGGTCTCATCATCTCCTGGAGGATTTTGTTTTTCATCCTGTGTGTATTCACTAGTTTGTACCAGTTTGCACTAATTTATCCATGAGATTCACTGGATCTCTATAGAAGTAAGAAGGAGTGGTGCCAAAAAAGAAGGCTATAGATTAGGGTAGGGCCCAAGAAAGATGAACAGATTTTTGGAATGTTTGCATTTATTTAATCACAGCTTCAATTCCATTTTCCAAGTAGTTACTGAGGTGTTCACTAAGTCTGTACCCTGTACCCTTGAAACAAGAATGCTGCATAAATCCTCGTCTTAATCTGCACTAATCCAGATGAGCTAATTTGGTAGTTTGGCTCTTTAGTTACCTAAAGTGACCTTAACACAGGGTGTTCAGTGCCCTATCTGCATAATCATAAACTGTAGCAAAACGGTTTTTGCTTTTGGTCTAAAGAAACTCACCAGTATTCATTTTGGTGATACATTTGTTCTCTAGTATGACCATCAGCAATTCAATGTAATTAGAACTAAGAAAAGAGAGGTCCTCTTAAATGTAACTACCTTGCTTTATCTTGGAAGTCTTTAAAAAGGATTTCCATAAAACAGTTTTTGGTATTTCAATGGAGTAACCTACAATAACAGTATGTTTTATGGAGGTCTTTTCCAATTTTACACATAGGCAGGCCCAAACCCCTGTGCACATGCTTTTTGTTTGTGCAGAGAACACTGTTAGGTTATTTTATTGCTTAAGCAAGAATAACAAATAATTATCCTGCCATAAAGGAAAATACTGATAATTATAGTTTGCCAAGCATGTTGTATAAGCGGACAGGAAAGATAAAGTGTTAGTGTGGGCAAATCCCAAAACAGAATACTTCTGCAGACTGAAATTAACTCTTCCACATCTACTGGCCTCCCATAAAAATGCTAAAAACTTTAGAGGCTGTTGAACAAAGCCTGATGGTTATGGTATATTATGTGTAACCAAAGAGATGAAGATTTTAAACGTAGTCAGGAATTTCCCACTGTTTTTTAGTTTGTGTAGCAGAAATTTACTATTAGACTATATGAGTATGTATGCAAATATGAATAAATAAGCTCTGAAGTAGCTAGGCTGTTTTAGAAAACAATTTTTAAAATACAGTTTTTTCTAGTTACTGTTCATTAGTAATCCTCTCAACAAACCTATTTTGGTGAGACGCATTTCAATATCTTAGAGTTTTGCGTAACTTTTAGATAGCACTTATGGAAATAGATTTATTCAAAATTAGATTTTTTGGCAGAAAATATGTACAAGAGAACCTCATTATCTAGTAATAATTATCGTCACAGAAGGAAACATTTAAAGCAAATCTTCCTCAAACGCAGATCAAATTTTATTAAAAACATAGTGAAGAAAAGTTTGAGGCAATGTTTAGTTTGAAAAAATAAAGTTAGATCCTATAACAATAAGGTTATTGTAACTATGAATATAAATGTTTGTATTATAATTGCAACTGTATGCTCATTCTAAGAAAAAGGAATGAATGAGTTTGTTTGGTTTTATTGAGAGCAACTTCCCCACAAGTTTTATTAGAATGTAGTTTAGCATCTTTAATGCTACTTTTAGCTTTTTCAGCATGTTCCTTAAAAAGTCTATTTTGGTTAAAATATTTAAGTATTTACTCAATTTTTCATAGATTTTTAAAAACTAGTGTGATACAGAAATAATTATTTATTAAAGTGAATATTGTGCCCTTGCCCTGTGGTTTTCCTTTTTTCACTGGTAACCGGTCTAAATATGTCAGGTCTTCATGTTCCCATGATTTGCCTATTACCTGAGTATCTCTCCACCGTTGCCTTAGACTTAAAATTTAAATTAACAGTTGAGTAGTATCCCGTTTGTGTTGTGTTGTCAGATATTAGCATCTTCAGACAAGCATCTGGAAATCAACTCAAGAGAAAAGACCTTGACCTTTTGAGAAGGGATAAAAGTTAGTGTTAACCACTGGATAGACAAATGCATGTTCATGTAAATACTCATTTGATAAATGGTCAGTTTTTTAGTGACTATGTTCATGTTATGATAAGAGGGCCCCATAAAAACAAATTTTTCAAATGTGTAAAATAATCTTCCTCACTCAAAATCATATATCAAGCCTTTTCTTTAAGAGAGCATCCATTTGACACCACCAGAGAACTTTAATAAATTGTTCAGTCTTTTTTTTTTGTTTCTGACTCTTTCAGAAAGTTACTTGAAGACTGTTTCTAAATATGTGTCTGTGGGTAAATGTATAAAACAAATGAAAAATTTGCAAGTGAGACTATTTACTTTTTAGGCAATGTATATGGGAAGATTTTTCCTCTTGGTATTAACATGTGAAGAATGAATAGAGAAACCAGGTGTTGTGGCATGCTCCTGTAATCCCAACACTTTGGGAGGCTGAGGTGTGAGGATAGCTTGAGCCTGAAGATAGAAGCTGCAGTGAGCTGAGATCACACCACTGCACTCCAGCCTGGGCAATAGAGTAAACCTTGTCTCAAAAAAAGGAGAGGGGCAGAATTGGGATTAAAAAATAGAGTAGATTCATTCTGTGGGGAGTCTAGTAAAAAACTGGTAATAAGCATCTATCTCTATTAAGTTGGGCATATGAAAGAGCTTTAGAAAAATCTGTAGCAATCCATTCTTTTGTTTTGATGATATTATTTTGAATGTAATAAATAATGATCACATTTGATAGTTGAGATCATGTCTATGAGTCATTTGATTTTGCATATGTGAGCCCTGTTTGGCGCTAAGTAACAGCATAATTAAATTTTCATTTAAAGAAACAGTAACAGCAGAAAGTCAAAAGCTAACTCAAGTAACAGGTGGTATCTGTTTGATATCTGTATTTTAAGGTAACTCCACAGTAAATGAATAGCATTAATGATATTCAATATATCATTTTCTGTTGTGTTCCTGTTTATCTTCAGCAGAAATATTTTTGTAATTGTTTTATTGTTAATGATGAGAAAAACTAATAGCATCTGCCAGTTAGTATAATAAGGTAATAACCACAAAACTCACCTACTCACCTACATGCTTCTATGTTACAATGTACATGTCCCAGATACATTTCCAAGTTGGTGGCATTCTACTTTCAAATACAGCTGGGAACCATATAGCCATTGGATACTATTTAACATTTAAAACACTTCCCAAAGTTGAAGGTGTTTTTAATATTTAATTTTTTTTTTCTTTTAGTACTTAAGGAAACATACTGAAATACTGGGAGAAACCACTGGTCCATTGACTGCAGACCAAGAAGAATTAGTCAAGAGTTAATATAAAATTTGATCCTAGGGTCAGTTCATACCAAACAGATTTTGAAAGATGGTAAACTATTCCCTCCCTCTCAGATGTCTTCAGCTTAATGTTTTGTTTGTTTGTTTGAGACAGAGGCTTACTCTGTCACCCAGGCTGGAGTGCAGTGGCACAATCTCAGCTCACTGCAACCTCCACCTCCTGGGTTCAAGCGAACCTACTGCTTCAGACTCCCAGGTAGCTGAAATTACAGGCATCCTCCACCACACCTGGCTAATTTTTGTGTTTTTAGTAGAGATGGAGTTTCATCATGTTGGCCAGGCTGATCTCGAACTCATAACCTCAAGTGTTCCACCCACATTGGCCTTCCAAAGTGCTGGGGTTACTGGCATGAGCCACTGGGCTGACCTAAATATTAATACCATTAATGCCTAACCCAGTGGTGTGCACTAGTGCTGGATCCTCACCAGTGGGGTACCCCTTTTACTCCAGAGTCCTCATTCTGAAAGCCCCAGTCTAAAAGTTTATTGGTTAATTCTGCTAATATTTCTAACTACCACCTTCGTATTCCTTTTGCTAGTCAATCTCCTCTAACATGTCTACTCCATTTATTGTCTCATATCTTATCTGTCACCCTCTTTTCTTAGCATTTTGCTAGATTACTTTTTCACCCTATTACATGCTAGAAATGTTTTCTGAGAGATCTCCTGTGATCATCTTATTTGAAAATGGAACAGTTGCCTTTTACTTTATTTTGAATGACCTCTCTTTGCCATAGTAATGATGCAGTGGAAAGAATGTGAAAACTTGATTTCACTCTTGACTCTACTGTGCACCACTGACTGTGAGACCTTGGGCAAGTTATGAAACATCAAATGTCTGATACAAAGATTAAATACTGTACACATATATAAGAGGATATTGTTAGTGGCTACCCATTTCTCCTTGGGATCTTTTTTTTTTTTTTTAATGGAGCCAGTATCTTGCTCTGTTACCCAGGATAGTGTGCAGTGGCACAATCATAGCTCACTGCAGCCTTGAATTCCTAAGCTCAAGTATCCTCCCACCTCAGCCTCCTGAGTAGCTGGGCTGCTGGAGTATGCCACCATGCCTGGCTAATTTTTAATTTTTTTGGAGAGATGTGATCTCGCTATGTTGCCCAGGCTGGGGAATCTACTTTCATTCTATTCTTCAGTGTTAATTGTATTGTTTTTACTGGCTTTTCCTCATCCTGCCACTCTATCATTGATCTATATCCCAAGACTATTGACCTTTCCCAAGATTCTTGTTCCACATATTTGATGAGGTCATCCATTTCAATTCTAGATTAATCTTTGTGAAACACAACTAATTATATCTAAGCCTAAAACCTGAAATTCTTCTTAATGAAGAATAAATATGCATTCCTCCAATCAGGATTCCAACCCGTCTGTTATATGACCCCTACCTATATTTTCATTTGTGTCTCCCATTATTCTCTGTTGTGTGCCAGCAACCTGTAGTTCTCATTGCCCCTTTGCTTCTGCTGTTTCCTCAGTTTATTCTTTTGCCCCCATCCCCTGCTTGCCCAAATTATGTGTAACTTTACAAAACTCATCTTAAATACCATGCTGTCCAGAATAATTAAAATTGAATATAATATATTATCTGATTCACATACCCTGACACATACTTTTTCTTCCATGCTCTCACCCTATATACTTTGTGTTAATTACTATCACAGATTTGATTATATATAAGCTTCTTGAACTCAGGAAGGGTGTTTCATGCATTTTTTAACAAGTAGGGGTGTAATTCAATGCCTAATATATAGTAACAAATGTATATTCATTCTGAATATTTTGTTCTGTAAAGGAACATTTTGCCCTTTGCTCAGGCTTAAAATGCTGAAAAATTAAAATTCTAAAAATTAATAATCACTGAATTAATTTTTGATTTTTCTATCAAAATCATGAATTAACATAGGTCATTGGGTCATTAATTTTGTTTTAAAATAACAGCTATATTGAGTAAGATATAATTCACATATAAAAATTCACCCTTTTAAATTAAACAGTTCAGTGATTTTTAGTGTATTAACAGAGTTATGCAAGCATGTCTTGTTATCTAATTTTAGAAGATTTTTATTGCCCCCCGCCCAATGGAAACCTATCAGCAGTCACTCAACTTCTGCCTCACCTCTATCCTAGACAACCTCTAATGTACTCTCTATGGATTTGTTCCTTCTTTTGGACATTTCATATAACTAATACAATAGGTGGTCTTTTGTAGGAGGCTTCTGCCATTTAGCATAGTATTTTCAGTGTTCATCCATTTATGATACTTCACTGCTTTTTATGGAAGAATAATATTCCATTGAATGGATATGCCAGGTTTTTTTAATTTATTCATCAGTTGGTAGACATTTAAGTTGCTGAGTCATTGATTCTTTAACTGTAAAGAAACCCAGTGGTTATTTGGGCCAATATGTTCCTTTAATACATGTGAGATTGTGTTCCAGAGTGGTATTGCGAGACTTACATGATTATTGCTCTTCTTATTATTTTAGATGCTTCGTTGGAACAACACATGCATTCTTGTACTTTTCTACTCATTCTTTCATATATGTAATAAATACTTATGGATCACTAAGTGTTTATGATCCAGATAAACAAAAATAATTATGGTTCATGTCCTCATGAGATTCACAGTTTAATTGGGAATAAGCTTTTATTTAAATAATCATATAAATAAACACAAAATTAGAAGCATGGCAAGAGCTATAAAGGAAAGATTGAGGAACTGACTTTGTCAAGGAGAATATTTTAACTGTAATATATGGATAAGCAATAATTCCCTATGTAAAGAGGGTAGAGAAGAACATTCCAAGCAGAGCAAGAGTGCACACAAAGGCCCTGGCTATAGGAGCATGGCTTATAAGAGAAATGACAGAAGGCAATGTAACAGGAGAGGAGAGTGTAGGGGAGGCATATGTGGAATGAGGCTGGAAAGTAAGATTAAATGATGCCAGGTCTTCCAGGACAAGGGAAGGGTTTTACTCATTTTCTGAAGAGTATTGGACCACTGAAGTATTTTAATCCTAGCGATAACGCAAATGAAAAAAAAAATGTTCATTCTTTTTGCTTTTTTTCTCTCAGGGCTTGGCTGTATTAAGAAAGGCAATATTTGCTGGATGATACATATCTTTTCTGCCAAAACTTCTGGTAGAATCTGTGGCATTTCAAGTTTTCTTTTTATGTGTTTACCAAATAACTTGTTATCCAAAGTAAAAACTTGTGTTATTTTCACAGGATAAACAGCCTCCTTATTAGAATTCTCCAATTCAATTTTGTAAAGGACTATTCTTTCCAATTCTTTTACAGAATAAGCCATCACAGCTGCTTGAGAAGTATTATAATAAATATATAAAGGTCACATTTTTTCAGTATACAATAAAAATATTTTAGAGCTGTGAATGCTACAGGTACAGAAACAATTATCTAAATTGCAAATAATTAATGCCTAATTCTTTAGCTTAAGTACTTTTGACTTGAGAGCCATTCCTCCCAGGCACTATATGAATGGGACCCAGGAAGCTTTTGTGAAAATAATATTAAGCTTTTGTAAAAATAATATTAAGCTTTTGTAAAAATAAAGGTCATGCCTGCATAAACATGAATCCAAAGCTTTCATTAAATTCTACAAGGAGTCTATCACACACACAAAAAGTTAAAAACTGGGGTTTTTGAGAGTGGAAAATAATCTATAAGTTACTAGGAAAAAAATATATGGTCACCTTTTATACTACTTAGAGAAGTTTAAACCTATACAGTTACAAAAAATGACAATAAATATTTAAACTAATAGCTATTATATAAGCTAATATTTTGAAAACAATAGTTGCTTTTTTTAAAAAGTATGGTCCTCAGATCATACTCAGGGATTATACTGAGTACTTGTAAGGAATGTAGATTCCTGGACTCACTACAGACATTTGGAATCATAATCCTTGGAATAGAACTCAGAACTCTGGACTTTTAACCAGGATCCCAGGTGATTTTGGTGCCAGCACATGTTTAGAAAGGTAACATAGTAAATAACAGCATTCTTTTTCTGTTCAGTGTTTTGAAAAACCAAATTTATCCAATTCATTGAGTTATATAATAATAGAACCATGTAATACACACTGAAATATATATATATAATCATAATTTACAATTTAAAGATGAAGAAATTATGGACCAATGAAATTAAATAACTTGCCAAATGGAGATCTGACTTTGTTTATACTGTGTCAGAAAGCCTCTTGCTGTAACTGCTATAAGTTCCCTACTGTAACTGGTATAAGTTTTCTACTGTAAGAAGAATTCAGAAAAAAAAGCTTCTTTTAGAAAGTGGAGTTATATGAGTCCACAACAGTGTCAGTCAGCATCCGCTGAAACTCATGATCATCAACAAAGTTGAAGATTTATAAAGAACAAAGTATAACACATGAGCCTCTCTTGCCAAGCACAACTGTCTGACACTTTCTAAAAGAAGTTCTTAGAGGTAACACTTTACAGACAGGAAAAGTGTAAAAATGAGAAAATTTGCTCCAAGTTGTTACAATTTAACAAGCAGAGAATATAAATCGAAAGCAAAATATTACAGTATGTAAAGTAACCCCAAAGTCTATTAGCATGTATGTATCACTAAGAAATTTAAATAAAATAAATAAAGCTCCATCTAACTCTTTAAAGGAGCTGGAAAAAGACAGGTCTGTTAGGTTGCTTTAAGACATGAACTTTAATAAGCATCTTACCTAAGAGAGATGGTTCTGTGATATGTGTGTGCTCTATCACATGAACTGCATTTCATTTCATGCAGCATCTTTATTGGGTGTTGATAATAAACTATTGAATTTAAAAACAAATTCTGAAGTCAACTCTATTTTATAGGCTTTTGCTAGGAAAGAGCTCTTTACCAATATAATATGGCCTATTCATAAAATATTTTGAGAGAGAAAAGATACAAATTTTCTAGTTATTTATTTCTAGTTTCTAGTTATAATTTTTAAATGTTTGCATTTCAGTAATGAAGTCATGGAGTTAAAAATTTAATTTGACTTTTAAGGTGGCTTTATCACAATAACTGATTTCTTCTAAAATATCTTTACATTTTACTTCTTTTTGAAAAAAATGATTTTAATTCAAATTATTTAAGAGAAAAGGTTGTTCCTTTATATGAGGCTAAAAACCGACTCTTCAGGAAATTACGAGCTAGAATTTTTTTCTGGGCCTATTGTAACTGAGTTTGTCAGCTGCCATATGACAGCAAAATAATATTTCTTATGATGCCATTGAAAAGTGCTATTCAGCAGGCAGCAATAGCAAGTAATGTATTAAATGAATGAGAGAACTATTAAATACATTATTTCAAGGCTTTTAGGTGATGCTATAGATGACCAATATTTGAGAATATTTTGGGAAATGAATAGTAAATGTCTTTTTTGGTTGTGCCTTGACTCCTCTGTGACGTGAGAACATAATATTAGAACAAGTTTCATAGGAAATCTTATTTAAGAACAGAGAATGCTATAACTTCCTTTGGATACTTAAGGATCCTTATCTTTTGGTTTAGCAGTGGCATTATGTGTGTTTTCTTATTAACACAATAGAAATCTGCATTCCTGGTTTTAGTGTTATTTCAAAGTTATATCAGGATCTAATGAAACATGGCGCATTCATGGCTGCTTGCTACTGTAAATGGTGCATTCATGGCTGCATGCTACTGTAATAAATTCTTGAATTCTTGGAGATTGCTAAGATTACCTTCTACTAGATCAGGTTCTTTTACTCCCACTGTGCACATCAGTTGATCTCCAGACAATCAGTTAGAGTACTTTAAGAGCTTGAAGTAGACTTGCTGTGCATAGGGAATGCATATTCTGTTTATGCTAACTAGATAGAACCACCCAAAACATGAGGCAAAGAGAAAGCCACAAATGGCTTCCAATCTCTTAATGTGTTTTTTAAAATCTGTTTTTCATAGCTGAATGGGTTTTATTTTAGCTGAATGACTCTCTGTTTGGAATTAACATTAGGAAGTAGAATGAATGTGAAATGGCAAAACTAAAATCATAAACAAAAGTAAACAAAACTCACTATCCTATAGGATCTGTAGTCTTTCATTAAGAAAGTGCCTCCAAAATCTTCCTTAGAGACAAAGCACCTGCTACAGGTGAAATGCTGCAAGTCACTAGCTGCTGAGGGGAACCCACAGTGCAGGTTGCTAGCTTTGCAGTGTTGCGAAGGCCCCAGATGGATCAAGGAGCTCAGTGGGGCTAGTGGAGAGCAGGCCTACACTTGGAGTTTTGGAGTTAGACTACTCAAAGACGAATGGACTTTCTGATTGTAGTGTAGTTATTCCAAGCCACAATTTTAAAAGATAAAACATTTTAAAGTCTATCAACTATTCATTGGCTTAAAGTAGCTCTAAAAAACATTCTAACAGTGTGAGGTTGAAACCTACCTTTGAAGGAAACTTTTCTGCCTACAAATACCAAAGGTAGCTGATGTAGTCCCAGATGAGCCCAGGGTAACCCAAGCAAGGAGTCAACAGCCCTCGCATTCCTTTGGAACAACAATAATTATAGCAGCTGGAATATTTGCAACCTCACTGGCTCACTTGCTGCGTTTTTAAGCCCAGACTTTAATTTTATTTTTATGTTTTTGTATAAATCAGACACATGTGGCTTAATTATAGACATTAAGTGGCTACTAGAAGCTTTAGATGAAAGCTTTTCAATACTGTGCAATGCCTGGGTTCTCTGGTGTCCTCCCCGCTCTGCAGTTTCTGTCTCTTTGTGCCCCTCCTCCTGTGTTGATTTCTGCACTCCTCCTTCCTCCATTCTGACTGCCCTTCATCTCAGTGGTGCCTATTTACTTAAACCTAAGCCAATTAAATACAACATAATAATAGAATATCCTTCTGCAAAGAGCACAAAGGATGGGGAATTGCATGGCCACTGACTGAATAACAGAAGAAAGAGGAAAAAAATCTTAAAAGCAAGCCCCAGCAGAGATGATCGACCTACTCTTCCTTTGCCTCCTATTTATAAGGAGGCAACCTCTTCTTTGTTGCTTCTAGCAATCTCTATGCCAAGTCCTACCCTTTTCTTTGGTAAAATCTTAATGATATGTTATCATGTATATTTCCAAGATTAGTGATGTGAGAATTATTGTATTATGCATACAGGAATATGGTTATGGAATTTCCAGAACAGTTGGGAGTGATAACATTGTAGATTGAGATATATTTCAAGGCTTGCTTTTATGTTGATACATTTTCTGAGCCAGTAAGTCTCACTCAATTAAGAGATACTCACTTTTTAAAATGGTTTATTACAAGCAATTGCCTTAGTAATAAAATGTTGGCTGCCACTGTTAAAAAAAATAATTTAGGGAGGAAGAAAAGATATTTCATATTAGCATCACAGAATGGGGAGGGGAGGGTGCCAGCTTAGTCCCTACTGTGCTAATTAAGCGATCATGCATTGCCTCTTGAACAACATGCAGCAAAAGATGAAGAACTCAAATCAGCTGGAGATCACCCTTAATTGTAAACTTTTCTGCAAGACTCCAGTTGATGAACACCCTCTGCTTCTAGAGCTTTTAGCTTTTCAGGTTAAAAGTAGATTTTTCAGAATTTCATTTTTTTGGTCAGATGACTGTAGCACAGTCTGTATTTCCCTCTCTCTGGTGTGGTCCCCTGTCCTAAATTCATGCCTTTCCAAATTATCCACAATCAGGAATTTCAGAGGGTGTGGAGCTCAGGCAAAGAACATCATCAGTCAGCTGAATTCCAGTTTCTATAGACCACAGCTGGAATCTGAATGCTCACGTTGACCTCAAAAATAGCCTGGTGCTCTGTCCCCTGTGCTCAGCCAAATGCCTCCTCAGTGAAATCTCGGTATGTGGCTGCAGGTTGACAGATGGCTCCCAGCAGGTGAACTCAGGGTTATTAGTGAGTGAAATGCATTCTTTCTCTGCCACAATCCTTCTCAAAGACAACCTCCTGTCTTAAGAACCTTAAAAAAGGCTTTTAGATGCTAAGCAAAACTCAAGAGTCGAAGCTCAGAAACCACAGATTAACATAACCATAGGGTTTCTGCTCAAGTTAACACATAGTTCCTTCATGAGAGAGTACAGTAGTGCTAAGTGGCAAAAGAAAATATCATTTAAAGACTGATATTGACACTTTGCAAATTTTCACAATTGTCAAAGCACTTTTCCAAACACATAACTTCATTTAATCTTTACAATAAGTCTTTAGGGGAAGTCTCATTAATAGTCTTTATTTCAAGAGTGGCAGGAGGCAGCCAAATACCTAGGAAGATAGGAGTGGGTCCCCAGAGAAATGCCACCTCCAAGCCAAAGACAGTGAAAGGCCTGAAAGCCAAGCTACAAGTTAAATCCTCTGACGGGATTGGGAACTTGTCTTTTTGGTGTACTTTCTTCTGATTTGTCCCTACCCTTCACTTATTTTACATATACCTACCTTTTCCTCTTTGATTTTTCCATGCTGTCATGCCCACTCTTGAATGGTGTCTTCACTTTACCTTTTTTTGCGTACTCACAAATCAATCAGCATGCACTCCCCATTCTGAGTTCATAAAAGGCCCCAGACCCAGCCACACAGGGAGAACTTTCCCACCTTCAGGTGAGGGCACCATCCCTCCCCCATCCCACATTCCCTCTCCACTGAAAGCTGTTTTCATTGTTCAATAAAATTCTTCTCCTCCCTCCTCACCCTTCAATGTCCTGCTGTGTATCCTCATTCTTCTTGGGCATGGTACAAGAGCTCAGGAACCACCAAACACAGGTATAAGCTCTAACAACGGTGAGATGGGGCACACCAGCATGGCCAAGTGACATCTGGGTGGGGTGTCACTGGCTGGGGGTCCCCAGCTTGCAAAGTGATCAAGAAGAAAAATCCCACACCAATTTTATTGCTAACAGTGATGAACCAAAAATTTAGAAGGCTTATCCAATATTACACAGCCAGTAAGTTTTCAAGTTCAGCTTCTAAAGTTTGAGTTCTTTTTACATCAAAGACCAAATTTGATTAATTCCTAATCAGAATGGTTAGTATAATAAAATACCACCAATCATTAACTCATTCATTAGACCTTTACTAACCTGCTTAGAAATCAGGGACGCATTAAGCAAGGTGTAAGGAGATTTCATTGCTTATAACAGAGGAGCTCATCTACACAAAGTTAACCAATACTGAGCACACCTTTCCATTTTTTGCAATACATCTCTCAATTGTGCATTCACTAGTTGAATAGTTACTGAACAAGAGTTTGCTACCAAACAGGGGGTGTAGTGTAATAAAACAGTCACTGCCTTTCTAGAGCATACACATTCATTGGGGTGGAGTAGGGCAGACATTAAACAAATAAATAATATGTATTGTTGGTGATAGTGTATGAAAACAGACAGTGGGATGAATATATATTAGTCTGCCCATCCTGCCATAAAAGAACACCACAGACTGGGGGAATTAGGTTCAATGAAGCATGGCCAGCCATGTAGAAATATGATTGGACAAAAAGGATATTATCTCATAATAATAGACTAGGTGAGGGGACCCAGAAAGACCTGTCTGTTCAGATTCTTCATGGCCTCTATGCAACATTCCTTCCTTCCATTAAACAAGGTAGGTCAAAGAATTTCTTTGTGGCAAATTCTTACACAGAAAGGCAGAGTAGGGGGAATACAGTGTGGGGAGTTATAGTGATAGTTCTAGGTTTTATGACTGACTGGAAAAAGGGGGCTCTGGTTTCCATGACCCACTTTAAGGAACAGGGATTCTAGTTTCTATGGCTTGTCTTAGAGAAGAATTAGCCTGAGAGACGGACAAAAGGACAGAAGATCAGAAAGAAACTTTGCTTCCTAGGCCTTTATTTTGGATTGTTTTCTGAGCACCAACATTAGCCAATGAGCAGAGTGAGGGGGTTATGGATGAAAAATTTCCAAGAGACAAGTGTTGGTTGATTCATGCCAAACCTACCTAATAAGGTTCTTGCTGAAGGCAGACCAAAGACACACATCAAAGGTGGTGAATAAGAAACTCAATCAGATATCCAGCGTGATCAGATGTCAAGGATGAAGGATTCTCTCTAAACTGATTTTAGATTCTTGCTCCAAGAATCCAAAGGAGCCAAAGTCAAGTCTTCTAGTTAAGAAGAGGGTTTAGAGAAACTTGGCTAAAGTCTGGTCAAGGAGAGACTCTGCTTCTTTGTGTTCATGGAGAGAAACAGAGATCTGGTGTCTCCTCCTCTTTTATAAAGACTCACTTCTATTGGATTAGGACCCTACCTTTATGACCTCATCTAACCTTAATCACCTCCCTAAAGGCCTTATCTCCAAATATAAAGGAGTAAGGACTTCAATATATGAATCTTGGAGGTTGGGGAGGATACAATACAATCCATAAAAGGTATAAATTAATAACTCTTCAGAGACACTTTGGCAGTATTGTTTGAAGTCTGTTGTGTACTTATATGGTTTAACATTTTTATCCCACATGTTTTTTTACTTTAAATTCAAAATACTATGAAAAAATAGTTTATATATTTAATAGACACTAATGGCTTTTAGAATTGAAATAATGCAGAAAAAAAGGTTGGGGACATGAATTTCTTTCAATTTCAAGAAGCCTTAATTAACAATATATGGTACTTTACATGAATATCAAATAAATGTAATAAACAAGAACCATACATCAGTGAACAGAAACATTCCTGGAGTGGTTGAAGAGTGGTTGAAGAATGGAAGAGTTCATGGAGAACACTTCAATTGCATGAGGAATTGAAAAATCTAGAGGAAGGAAGAGATAAAGGAGCAGGGGAGACAAGGAGAGAGAAAGAAGAGAACTTTGCAGGAGAGGAGAGAAATATAAAGACGGGGCCAGACACGCAGTGGCTCATGCCTGTAATCCCCTGTGTCTACTAAAAATACAAAATATTAGTGGGCGTGGTGGTGGGCACCTGTAATCCCAGCTGCGAGGGAGGCTGAGGCAGGAGAATTGCTTGAACCCGGGAGGCAGAGGTTGCAGTGAGCCGAGATCACACCATTGCACTCCAGCCTGGGCAACAAAATTGAAACTCTGTCTCGAAAAAAAAAAAGAAAAGAAATATAAAATATGAAGTTGGAATTAATAGGTCTGCAAAAGAACTAATCTAAGAAAACGTGAGGGTTTGTAACAGAAAGTTAAGGATAAATACATTGTAGTCACAATATAAAAGTTCTTGAGACTAAGCCGAGAAATTCAGATTTTGTCATTTTGAAAAAAAAGTTTTGACCATGAGAGCTACTAATAAATCACTAAGTGATATTCGGGCAAGATAAGTCTTATGGCAACATGTGAACCTGCTCGGTTTCCTTTGAGCCTCTCTCCAGTTTTTTTCTCCTTCTGCCACGTGAACCTGGGTACCTGCATTAATTTATTCTACAATTTGTTAAAGATTGGTGTTCTGTTAGAATGGCTATTATCAAAAAAACAATATCTAAGTGTTGGAGAGGATGTGGAGAAAAGAAAAACACTTGCCCACTGTTGGTGGGAATATAAATTAGCATAGCCATTGTGGAGAACAGTATGGAGGTTCTTCAAAAAATTGAAAATAGAACTATCATATGATCCAGCAATCCAACTACTGGATATATCCAAAGAAACTGAAATCAAATGTCTAAGAGATATCTGCACTCCTATGTTTATTGCAGCATTATTCACAATAGCCAAGATATGGAATCAACCTGTGTCCATCAACTGATGAATGGATAAAGAAAATATGGGATATATGCATAATGAAATGTCATTCAGCCATAACAAAGAAACAAATGCACAACTACTTGGATAAACTTGGAGAGTATTATCTTAAATGAAATAAGACAGATACAGAAAGACAAATTCCTCGTGGTCTTAACTTGTATGTGAAGTCTTTAAATGTTGATCTCATAGAAGTAGAGAGTAGAATGGTGGTTGTCAGGGGCTGGGGCAGTGATACTAGGGGTATGCTGGGGAGATGTTGCTCAAAGGTAACAAAGTTTCTGTTTGGTAGGGGAAATAAATTCAAGAGATCTATTATACAATATGGTGACTGCAGTTAATAACAACATATTGTATTGAAAAATGCTAACAGAATAGATTCTAAGTATTCTCACCACAAAAAATGACAATGATGTGAGGTAATACGTATGATATCAAGCTTGATTTTGCCATTCTACAATGTATACATATTTCAAAACATCATATTGTACATGATAAATATATATAATTTTATCTGTTAATTGAATAAATAAATAAAAGGTTGATGTTTTGTATGCAACTTAGAGACAAATGAACAGATGGCTTTCTGTCAAGCAAAGAAGTGTTATATTTCTTCAGCTATATTCTGATGCTGAGCAGAAAACAGCAGTGTAGTATATAAATAAGTAAAAACACTGACACATGTGCCCATTGCTGCCCAAGGTTCTCTATATTGCAGTGCAAATTCATATTTTATTTATAAAATTATATATATATATGTATATATATTTAATCAGAGTCAGCATATGCTAACAATTTGACAAAATAAGTTTTAAGCTGATATCACCAAGCATTGTTATTTATTTTCAACCTTTGTCAACAGGAAGGTTCCTAACATAGCTACAGGACCCATGCATCATACTTATTCATCCTTGAGGTGGAAATATTTATTGCTCACCAGATATCAGATATATATTTATCCCCCATGTTTCTCCACCCCTTGTATTTAAGCAACATGGACTGTAAGAGGAGGTGATGTATGTCACTTTCTTGTTAAGGCATTTAAGAGCCTGTGCTCAGGCGTCCAGATATCTTCTTTCCCTGCTGCTGTAATCCTGAAGGCTATGAGTTGAGCCACAGGAAGGATGTACCTAGATAGCTCCGTCACTACATGAGAGAAGTGGCCTGGAGAATCTCTCTACTCACATCAGGATTTGTGTAAACAGGTTATAACCTTTATTGTGTAAAGCCTCTGAGACTTAAGCCTTACTTTTCTGACTAATCTAATTGTTTATCCTTCACCTACTTATATACTATTTTTACTGCCTTGAATTATGCTGAGATGCTTCAGACAAGGCTAGATCTTTTCTACTAAATCAGCTTAACCCAGCCTGTTAGTTCTCTGCAGTAGCCTGGAGCTACTGGATTTAGACAGGAAAGGAAATAATTCTTACTGTCTACCTCACCCAAGTTCTCTGCTCCACTAAAGACCATATGTTATTTGAATAGGGATTTGCTAACAGCTCTTAATTCTTTCAGTTATATTTTTAAATAAATTTCCTTTGCAAGAAACATAAGTTTCTCTTAAAAGGAACTTTGACAAAAGCTCAACGAAAGAAAGATTATTTCTCTGATATATTCAACCGTCACTGCCTTTGGTACACCACGACTTCCTTCTACTCATAAATAAGTAGATAACTAATTCTATTAACAAGCACATTAGGGAATAGAAATGGTTTGGTAGCATGTTAGACTAAATGATTTTATGTTGCCATCTGCTCTCCTATTTAAAAGACTGCTTGGATAATGGATATTTTCCCAATTGTTTTGAAAATTCAGTCTTCTATAGCTAAAATCTTGTTATACTGGACAAGTGCACTAAATTACATGAATTGCTCAAAATCTTGGTAGATCAGATTGATAGTGGAGGTGGAGTACAATACTATTGTTGTTTATTTGAGAATTGACTGAACAGCCTAATGCTAGTCATTGAGATTAAGTTTAGCCTTTAGAAACACTATTCAGAGGCTGGGCGCAGTGGCTCATGCTTGTAATCCCAGCACCTTGGGAGGCCAAGGCGGCTGAATCACCTGAGGTCAGGAGTTCAAGACCAGGCTGACCAACATGGTGAAACCCCATCTCTACTAGAAATACAAAAATTACCTGGGCATTGTGGTACATGCCTGTAATCCCAGCTACTCAGGGGGCTGAGGCATGAGAATCACTTGAACCTGGGAGGCAGAGGTTGGAATGAGCTGATATCATACCATTGCATTCCAGCCTGGCAGCCTGGGCAATAAGAGTGAAACTCTGCCTCAGAAGAAAGAGAAAGAAAAAGGAAGGGAGGGAGGGAGGAAGGAACGGAGGGAAAAGAGAGAAAAGAGAGAGAGAGAGGGAGAGACAGGGAAGGAGGGAGGGTATTCAGGATGCCATCAACTTCAGGCATTTCAATATATATATATATTTTTGATAGTCTTGCTCTGTCACCCAGGCTGGAGTGCAATGGTGTGATCTCAGCTCACTGCAACCTTGGCCTCCCAGATTCAGGAGATTCTCTTGCCTCAGCTTCCTGAGTAGCTGAGATTACAGGCGTGTATCACCATGTGCAGCTAATTTTTGTATTTTTAATAGAGATGGGGATTTGCCATGTTGGCCAGGCTGGTCTTGAATTTCTGACCTCAGGTGATCCACCTGCCTCGGCGCCCAGTCAATGTTTTGCTTATCTGGCAAAGTCTATCAAACATGAGATTTAAAAACTAAATGTTATTTATGGGAGAATGTGTTTCAAAGGAAAATAAAGAGTATATCCTGGCTCAACAATCCAGGGAAGATTTTATTTTGTTGACTTTGTTGTTTAATAAAACATGAGCTCTAAGATCAGTTGAGAAAACCACACCGTGGCAATATTTTCTCATGAAAGTCTGCATGAATTTATCATTCTAACTTCAATGCTGCAGGTAGTAAATAACTTGGACATAAATATGCCAACAGCCAAACATATATGCAGCCTAAGCACATTGCATGAATATCCTATTTTATGGAGTAACCAGCTGATAAAAGTTGACTTATTATAGCTGAACAAGTATTTTGGGTTCCTTATTAAATGATTTATTCAGCTTACTTTGTGATGCCAATGTGCAGTGTACATCCTATTCTCTCCCTTATGTAGGCTAACTCTTAAATACAATTGTTAACCAGTTGACTTTGTCATGTGTTGTTAAGTCATGATTCTCAACAGTGTTCATATTTGGCTCTAAAAGGTTCTGGAAGGTGGCATCAGTAAACCTGGTAGAAATGATGAAATGATACAATTTGTTCAAGAAGCTGAATATGCTGAATAATAAAAGTACTTTGTAGGTACTTCTAGTAAATTGAAAGTTGCCATCAGCGCAATATCACGCCTCAGAGAAGCCACAAGCCCTTATGCTCAAAATTGTTCCTAGCCATAGTCAAAGAACCAAAACCAATTCTCAGTGTCTGTGGAGTTGGTATGTAGCTAAAAGGTTTGGGCACTTTCTAGCTTGGTGATGCTGGTAAGGACACTTAAACTCTCTTGGCCTGTTTTCTCATCTGTGAAATGGGGACGATAATAGAGGATGATAGTGAGGAATGACTTAATACATATGAAGTGCTTGGATCATTGTCTGGCACAAAATAAATTCTGTATAAATGTTTGCTAATATTAGGCATGTTGCAGCTACTCTATATAATGTGATGCTAAAACTGTGCCATCAATGTAACAAAAGTTAATGTTAAAGTAATTTAATGCTATTTATATGGGTAAAATGATTACTTCTAACTATCTTATGTTAATTTAAAATTTTATATGCCTTGTGGAATAGGCCATAAGTTGCTCTTTAAAAATAAATTCCAGATAGCATGTATCTCTTTCTCATAAAGTCTAGAAAAATATAGTAATTTCTTTTTTTAATAATAATACCTCATAAAAGTCAAGATTATGTGAAAATTGGGCATTCTTTTTATGACTGATAGGTACTAAGTGCCCTGAATTTTTTAATAATCATCTCATCCTTTGACCAGAAATTTCCCAGTTCTTTTGGGATGAAATAAGCTTTTAAATGTTTAGGGTTAGAATTTCACTTTCATTCATGTGTAACTACTGAGTTACTTTTTGGAAAGACTAAAAGACAGGATTTTTTTAGTGGTGTTTTTAATATTACTTAAATAATGAACATGCTCTTTGATATCAGATAAGTCAAATGTTTTCTGTAAATGGCCAGATAGTAAATATTTTGAGCTTTGTAGGCCATATAGTCTGTCAAAACCATTCAACTGTGGCATTATGGCATGAAAGCAGCCATATACAACACGGAAGTGCGTGGGAGTGGCTATGTGCCAATAGCACTGTATATAGAAAAGCAGTCAGCAGCAGGATGGTTCTGGCCCATGGACCATAGTTTACTGATTCATATTTTATAAAACTCATTTTTTTTAAATTTTTGCTAGGGTAAAAAGACGTACACATAGAATGTGTACTCACTTATCCATATGCATGTGTGCTTACTTAAAAATCATGAGGATGAGGTACAAAAAAAACAGGCACTTTAAGAAATTTAAGAAAAATATATAATTTCAAGAGAAAATAAAACGTGATATTTTATCCAGCATTCATTTCTTAAGTACACAAACACTCTTTCTATCTGAATAAGCTCCAGAGCTGGCCTACCATTTTACTTTAGTTCTAAAACCAACCTAGAAGGTTTAATTTACTTATAATCAAAACTATCCTTAAAAATTCTCTAGTCTTAAGTTATTGTGTATAGAACTCTGTACTATATTGGTATATATATTCCAAATGTGAGAACCACTGAGCTGGACTAAAGAAAAAAAAAGCTGTGTGCAAAGAATTATATGGTCAAATCTTTCTTTCTTTTTTATTTTTAATTGCATTTTAGGTTTTGGGGTACATGTGAAGAACATGCAAGATTGTTGCATAGGTACACACATGGCAGTGTGATTGCTGCCTTCCTCCCCATCACCTATATCTGGCATTTCTCCCCATGCTATCTCTCCCCACCTCCCCACGCCACCCTGTCCCTTGACTATTTCCCCCGGACAAACCCCAGTGTGTGATGCTCCCCTCCCTGTGTCCATGTGTTCTCATTGTTCAACACCCACCTATGAGTGAGAACATACAGGGTTTGATTTTCTGTTCTTGCATCAGTTTCTTGAGAATGATGGTTTCCAGGTTCATTCATGTCCCTACAAAGGACACGAACTCATCGTTTCTTATGGCTGCATAGTATTCCATGGTGTATATGTGCCACATTTTCCCTGTTCAGTCTACTATTGATGGGCATTTGGGTTGGTTCCAGGTCTTTGCTATTGTAAACAGTGCTGCAATGAACATTCGTGTGCATGTGTCCTTATAGTAGAACGATTTATAATCCTTTGGATATATACCCAGTAATGGGATTGCTGGGTCAAATG